>JBBPPI010001016.1:0-12020 GCA_038091915.1 Leccinum griseonigrum | reverse complement strand
CCAGGCGCTCTTCAGTTCCCAACAACCACTAGCATGTATCTGTTCTGTCCCTGAGCTCACCGCCGGTGATGTCACGGCCTCTCGAAAGGTCCCTTTTTCAGGTCGTCTTTGTCGCCCAGTACGTCCCTTGCGGGGCGTATGCATGCTCTCGCTGCGGCGTGCTCCCTATCGTCCGTTGAGACATGTTGAAGACTGAATGTGAAATGTAGGGTTGAGGGTTAGGTCCACAAACCTAGCTTCAGTCGCCCCACTCACTGCATATAATCACCCACCCTTAGTTGCGGAGTAAAGCCCTGGTTTGACGTGTTCGTCACTTGGATGCATCCCTGATAGCTTCACCACCGAGAACGATAGGCCAGCCGTACCTGTGAACCAGCTCGGGCCGACCGAGGAAGCTGACGAGTGGGACAATTTCTGGGCTCGAAACTCTTTACCTGAGGACGCGTTCGCTCGGATAGACTCCTAATGCACCTCCCACCTCAAATGCATAGTTGCTGATTTTTTATCACATTCTGAAAGACTAAACGAGTGCTACATGGATAACAGGGTGCGTACACATATTCCGAGGCTGACCTCCAGGAACCAATCCTAGGGCGCCGGACGAAACAATCTCAATACACGGCCATCGACAACAGAGCGCCAGTCAGATCAAATCGGCACGTCGGTCCATTCCGAAAATTTCCGTGGTCTGGAGGACGTCTTGACTGGAGCAGGCTCCGCCACAACCCGTCTACCGCCTCCTCTTCATTTGACCTTTCGCAATCATGTGTGGCTTCGTTCGCATTCAGTTCGGGGCAGTGCCATGGAAATAGAGGGTTACTATGGACAGAAGAACGCGAAGGGAGGATCAAAGTACCGGACATAAAGGGCGTTTGCGACGACGGCATCGACATGCTCGAACCACTTGGATCGAAAGGACGCGCCTCGCAGGCGGTCGTATACTAATGCACTGCCAGGTAGGCGTTTCGCGGAGCGCAACGCGACGATCGCGTACGTGATGCAACACTCGGTTTGAGCCTTGTCGAAGCGTACTTGGTGGTGCGAAGTCGCCGATTGTCGGTGTTAATCCAGCCCAACATGCGATTGTTGTTCAATCTATTGGTGCGATTGGCAAGGGAGCGGGCGGGCGGGGACGAGAAGCGGCTGAGAGATGAGTTGGGGCGTACGCTGAGCTGGCCATTTTTGGCG
Source organism: Leccinum griseonigrum (assembly GCA_038091915.1). Classification (NCBI taxonomy): domain Eukaryota; kingdom Fungi; phylum Basidiomycota; class Agaricomycetes; order Boletales; family Boletaceae; genus Leccinum; species Leccinum griseonigrum. The sequence continues at coordinate 10,832 of JBBPPI010001016.1, read as the reverse complement.
AGGGAGGTGCATGCGCTGAATGAGAAGTATTTGGCTTGAGATCCGTGTGTTTCGTTTCTGTCTCTTGGTGCTTTTTCTCTTCTTCGTCTTCGTCCAAGGTGTTGTGCCTTTTTCTGTATAGATCGCGCATGTCTGCTACGCATGTATTTTTCTTCGTCCGTCATCATCTACTCCTCTCCTTCCTTACCTTAGTCTCTCCCTGCCTGTTATACACGCTGTCTTGATACTTGACGCTCGTCGATACACGATATACGCACATGTCTATGCACTCGCTGACGGGTTTCTCTTTCCTTTCCTTGGCGTTCGACGTATCCATGCTTTTTCGTCTTTCATGTATGTTGTAGGGATTGTATGCATCGGTTCATGTACGAGGCTCCCGAGTCTGGGCTGATGAGGCGACGCACGAGCAGTGGGTGACTTGCGAAAGGGACTTGGGTTGTACTACATGACCATTCCGGCAGTCGCCGAATTTCTTGCTACACGCGTCTTCTACATTCCCCATTCTGCTTCGTTCTCTCTTCTGTAACTATCAACACTCCTGTCACCGCACGCGACTTTGGAGCTTGGATCAAGGATCTTCCTGCCCTCTATCCGAATCCGCTGTCAACCTCAACATCTCGACCCCCCCCCCCTGACGCGGCTACGCTCCCATTCGTCAACCTAACGGTTACCTAAAGTCTCCACTTGTACTCCACATCCTCGACCGACGACTGGGGAAGTCCGGGACTTCCCTTGGCTTATCTCGCGTTCTTCCGAAAGTCTTTCTGTCTGCCATCACTGGCGAGCTGCCAAACAACTGTCTCTCAACTCATTCCTTTCTTCGTACCTGCAGGAAGGTAAGCGGTATCGTTCTACGCTCATTCGCCGAGCAATGGATATACGGGAGTGGATGTCCCGCGTTCGGGTTCTCCGCATCATTCAACCGAAAAAAGATGGCCGTAGAGATTACCATGCGACAGGAGGCTCCTGCTCACAGAGCTCTTGAGCATAATGAGGTCTCGAAGTTGCTTTTCAAGCCTGTCTCATTCTTTGAGGCGAGTTTCTGCCTCAGTATGCTCAGTGACCATCTCTTACTGTCGTTGATAGGGTCAAAAGACTGTTCGCATACACGAAGCTGACGGCACACCGTACGAACATGTGCTCGACATCCGATCTCCGTTCAAGCGTTACGAGGTCCCTTTCAACACAAAATACAAGCGTATCCGTCGTAACAACTAAGCGTTATCTTGCCCGCCAAGCAGCCGCACAAGCAGCGGCAGAAGGTGACGCCGAAGCTGCCGAGGCAATAGGCCTCATAGACATGGGATTCGGGCTAGAAATCTGGGAGAAAGAGAAGGAGCGGGAGATCTGGAAAGTGGCTGATTGGACGGAAGAGGACGAGCAGGTCATGTCCAGTGCCACATACGAATGGATCCGAATGGACGCCGACTTTGAATGGATTGCAGCCATTGCATTTGAACAGCCAGATTTCATGTGGGTTTCTCAGTTGCAGCGTGATAGAGATGTTGTCGCCCAACTTGAGGTGAGTTCACTGCGGATACTTCAACCCTGCGATTCTCTAACCCGACTGTAGCCTGTAGGCCATCCATGCTCTGGCCAAACAGCCGACTGCCATCGTTTCCAGTACTTTTATGAAGACGGTCCTCGTTTCTAATTACTATTATCGGATACGATGTGAGGCCGCGACCGCGCTCGTCAACGTAAGTCGATAAGATCTTCCTTTCAGATTGTCGATGACGCTGTGAGCAGTGTGCTATTCGACGTCTTGAATTTTTGGGTCTTTTCCATCTCTTCAAGCTCTTCATGCGATACTGCTATGAACCCGAGGATGCAAATCAAGATTTGTTCATACATAATTATGTGCCAAAACCGAACGACTTTTCGGACCTCGCCGAGTACTTTGTTCGCAAGGTGCGTTTGCACGTGTATCGTATACTTGGAAAGGCTTATCGTTGGTGTAGGCACTTGTTCATGCCATTTCTCAAGTTCGTTTTGAGAATGGCAAGACTCCTGTTATTGTCCGACAATTCATCGTGGATCAACTGCGGTACAACGATAACACCGCAAATCCAGTAGGTGTCGCTTGATTTCGAGATAATGCGTGAGCTAATTAGGTGTTCAAGTTCTCTGACGCTTTCTATATATGCACACTCATTTCGATGACGGCTTGTGCCACGGTATCAACAGCTCCGCCAGAGCGTGGTGAACTCCTGAAGGAAGAAGTACGATCCGAACATACTGCCGAAGACGCGAGTTTGCTGAAGCAAGCCGTGGATGAGATGAGTAGATATCGGAGCATGGATAGGTTGATTCCTTCGCCTCATAATGTCGTCACGGTTGCGGCTTTGGAGGTCAGTGCGCCCACTTTACATGCAACTCGATCCATTTATAAATCAAAATCAGTTCTACCTTCTCTTGACAGCTGCCAATATGATTCCGAATGATTTGAGAGTGTTCTTTCCACTTACTCGGTGTGCAATTTCCATGAGTGTACTTACCTTGCTTTACTAACCGGGACCAGTGAGGGAAACTACACTCAAGTCCGGATTGCTGCTTTTGATGGACTCTTCATGTCCAAATGGTACACGCCCGCTATCATGCGATATATGCTAGCGGTGATGGCGAACGACCCTTCACGAGTTGTGAGACGCCACGTAACTCGATGCGCGTGTCAAAGCTTGGCTCTCCTGGTTCATATGGGCGAGATGAAGAATGCATTGTCGAAAGATTCTGAGTCCTTGCTCATTGAAGAGGACGGTTCCATACCACCTCAAGCTAAAGAGGTGAAGAAGAGTGACGTGGACCTCATGATCAAAGTTCTTCGTAAGGACCGTGAGATTGGAAAGAATGAGGTGTTGCGCGAATTCTTGATGCCGATCGCACTGTATGTTATTTTCGCGCTTTTTACGCCCTGGATGCGTCTGAATTAAGCCTCGATGTACGCAGCTCTCTCGACATTGACCAGGAAGTTCGATGGGGCATCATCAAGCTTGCGGACATCGTTCTCAGAGGTATCGAAGAAACACCACCCAAGGTTACCTTCCTCCAACACCTGTGGTAGAGCAAGCCCCACAGCTCCCAGGCGTCAAATTGCCGCCAAAGGCGCAGCGACCAATCAAGACTGATGGTCCTCCTCAGCGTGCCCATGGTATATCGGTAGTTCCTGGTCCTCCCAAGCTCAAAATAATGCCAGTGCAGCTCATGCTTCGACGCCATCTGCCGCTGCCACTACCTCCGCTGCGCGGTCCGGAGCTATGCCGCCGCCTCCTGTACCCAGCAAGGCCAAGGCGAAGCCAAAACTTACGACTGTCGCTAAGCCGGCTCATATTCCCAAGGCGCAAACGGGCGGAATGAGCATGAACGACCTGCGTGCCTGTCGCAACGCACTCAAGAAGCTAAAGGTGCACAAGAGCGCCATGCTTTTCATGCAGCCAGTCGATCCTGTACGGGACCATGCACCCAAGTGTGTCTCCCTCATTTCCGTTATTGATTCATGTGCTGACGGGTTCATGATAGCTACTATGAGGTGATCAAAAACCCGATGGACCTAAGTACCATGGGCGCCAAGCTGGAGGAAGGTCATTACAAGGATCGGTTTGCGTTTGAGACCGACTTCCGCCTTATGATCGCGAATGCAAAGCAATACAACGTTGCTGGTAGTTATGCACACACGGAGGCCATATTCCTGGAGACCTTTTTCGAGAAACGTGAGTGGTTCAGTCTGACGGTGTGTTCGATACTGAACAATATCCTAGTGTGGAATCGGATCAACAAGACTCTCGAGGCTGCGAACAAGGCTGCGGAGCCTGCTCGTAAAGACCTGCCCTCTGTCGTGATTAAGCCATTAGGCCAGCAAAAGTCTGCCCCACCGCCTGCACGGGTCGCAACGCCAACGGCGGCACCTTCCCGAGCTACTGCGGAACAGCCAACTCCTCGGCCAACCATCAAGCTCAAAGTGGGCGGCGCCCAAGTCAAGGCTACGGAACAAGCCAACGGGAAGCCGGCTAAAAAGCCAGTCGAGAAATCTGCGGAAGTGTCCAAAGCACCAAAATTCAAGTCTCGGAAACCCAAAATTCCAGACGAAGCACCACCGCCATATGTCGACGATGGATCCCACGACCTGCTTCAAGAGGTTATTGCGATCGAACGGGAAAAGGATGAGGAGAAGCGTCATCGCAAGCTGGTCAAGGAATCATCTCCGGCCAAGGCGTCGGGCAGTGGACCCCCTGGGAAACGACGAAAAACCAATGTCGAAGGCGAAGAGGATGGCGTTTTGGCGTTTGCGGCGCCTTTGTCGAGAAAGGATAAGCCGAGCGTGCCCTCTAGCAGCACGAGTACGCCAGTCCCCGAGCGACCTGTTGCACCGATGCCAAAGGCTGCTGCTGCGCCATCTGCCAAAGCGAAGAAGAAGGGATCCGATCCTGTACCGACTCCGGCCCCGGCTGCAGAGGTTCCACGCATATCCATCAAAGGGAAAGAACGGGAGGTCGCCAGTGCTCAGCCTACGACTTCAAAGTCACGACCTGCCGCATCTGGCACTCCGGTGAGCGAGAAGAAATGCCGAGACGTACTAAGGGCGATTGTGAAGCTCCCGGAGTATCCCATCTTTGCCCAGCCAGTAGACCCAGTGAGAGATGGCTGTCCTACGTGAGTTTGACCACCCAACGTAGAGTCGCTGATTCACGCTGACTGGCGCCTGTGTAGTTACTATGAGGAGATCGCCCATCCGATGGACTTTGGCACTATGGGCGCCAAAAGTTGATGGAAGGCAAGTATGTCACGATGGAAGAGTTTGCCAAGGATGCGGATCTCGTCTTTAACAACTGTCGCAAATTCAATCCACCTACGACTTACCCCGTTACTTGCGCAGACTTGGTGGAGAAGGCGTTCAAGAAGGAGTGGGGTAAGGTATTTGAGAGGAAGCTTTCTTGGGCAGAGAAACGAGGTCTGTAGGGGCTCATGACGACGTTGGTCAAGGAAGAAATGTGCGTGTGCTACTGACTCGGAATAACTTGAGCTGATTGACGTTTTACCTAGATCCTTTGTATTCCGAGAGCCCGTTGATCCAGTGCTCTTGGGCATCCCCACGTACTATTCAGTCATTCCAAAGAAGGACACAAGGGACCTTCGAACGATTCGCACGAAGCTGGATAACGACAAGTACGACTCGATAGAGACCTTTGAGGCTGACATGGACCTGATGATTCGGAACGCGATCACGTTCAACGGTGCCGACTCGGAGGTCGGCAAGATCTCGTATGTAGTCCAGGACAGGTACAAGGACATGTTGAGCAATATCAAGAGCGGGGGAGGTACGAAGAAGCGCAAGGAAGGGGACGCAAAGCCGACGGCGCAACCGGCGAAGAAGGCCAAGCTTGGTTGAAGCTGAGACTTGCAACTACCTCGGGTCGCCCTGGCCTGGTCTCTGGCCACAAGCGCGTCCGAGCCGTCTCCACATCTTCAATCACTCTCGGACATCCTTTATCGTCGTGCCCTCCCTCACGTCGTCCTTCATCCCGCGCGGCTAGTCGAACGCCAGTCATTCACTCCCGCAGCTTATCTCGCGCTCCTTCCTTTGGCCCGGCATTTTAGAGGGGTTTGGAGACGGTGCTCGATTTGGATGTTTCGTTTCTGGTTTACATGACATCTATTACTATATTATGCACCGGCACGGCACAGCGTGTGCACCCGCGTGGCTTCCGTTTCGATCCCGACGCCATCCCGTTCCGAGCTGTGCTAGGGGTCGGCTCTTTCCCGCTCTCCTATGATGGTGCAAGCCTCATCCTCGGAGATTGGGACCAAGTTGCAGAATTGTACGGATGCTTTGGCGGTACACGCGCGAATCATGGAGGCTTTGGTTTCTATTACTGTGAGTTCTGATGACGTTCGGTACCTTGTTTTGATCAACAGCCTGTAGTACCGTGCGACTCTTTCCCAACACTTGGCCTCACCTTCGGTGGCAGAACGTTTGAAGTCGCTCCCGAAGCTTTCAGACTCAACCCAGTTTTGGAAGGTTCTCCCTATTGTTTCGGCGCCGTCATCGCCCAGAGTCAGACCAAAACTTTACGTGAGATCCATTGCTTTTCACTTCCTGAACTCCCTTTTGCGGCGCTAGATGGACTCGTTCTGATTATATGGACTAGCATTTTGGGTCCTTGGGATCCCTTTCCTGAAGGGCGTATACAGCGTGTTTGATTACAGTAATTTGCAGGTCGGGTTTGCGGACCTCGCCTGAATCATCGGGAATCAGATACCTTAATATCAACGCCGGATATTTCTGTCCTCATCAGACGACCCCCAGGACACCCCATATCGCCTTTCCTACCTTTCGAACGCCGTCGCAAGCCAGCCCGTCAGGGTGACGTCTCCCAGGTATACCCGTCGCACGCGAACGTCCATCGTTGGCGAGCGCCTCGCCGAGTATCTCGGCGCGTGCGTTTATAGTCATCGACATAAACGAAGACGTGAATTCGGGGTGACCTTGGACGGTGAGTACGTGAATGGATGTCAGCGGGATGTCAGGGGCGTCCGAGGCTAGGTTCTCTGGCGTAGGTGCTGATGAGGGGTCGAATGACCAAGCCTTGATTGGGGGTGAGGTCGGTCGAGCCAAGGATGTGTGCGTTGGGTGGGTACGTGGGTACGTGGTCCCTGTGCATCTCTTGGATGTCCTACGGGGAGGATGAGCAAGGTGTAGGGGATGTAGATTTAAGCAATGCATCGCACGAGCTGAACTGTGTCAAAGATGGCTTTGCCGAGCGAGGTGAGCTGGACGGTCGTCACGGCGATCTCCCACAGGCCGTCATTTTGCACGCAGGACCCGCCGAGGGCTCTAGCGACGATCTGGTGGCCGAAGCAGACACCTGGATCATGGGCACGGGTATGTATGTATGATATGAGTGGGGAGGCATTTGGGAGTGAGGCAGCGGGTGCTTGGGTGCTTTCACTTACCAAACACTTTCACGGACGGTTTGTCTATGACGGTACGCCGGACGTAGGTGACGAGGTTGTTGATCCACTGCCAGTGAGTCGATGTTCTCGTCGTACTATTACTAATAGTAGGCATTACTTTTTACATTCCCACGGTCCTGATCCACAGCGTTCGTACCAGCTTTCCTATATCTGAAATGAGCCCAAGTTGGGTCGGTCACCTTTCAGTGCTTAATGTTCGTGTTATGGATGATGATATACAAACCCAACTTGAGAATGGCACGGCCCGTAGTCTGTTAACTGAAACGAGGACGACTGCAGTATGGATTTTCCGGCAGAATCCGGCTGTACGGCGTCGTCCGCGGAGTTCGCCGGAGTGCGACGTCGGCCAATTGCAATTTGCCAGTCGGACTGGCACACCAGGTTCAGTACTTGCTCGGGTTCATATTACTGAGACACCTCTTATCAGCGGCTGACACGGTGGACGATGCTTCCGTTTCCCAACTCTTTTGCCTTATGAATGTCGCCTGCGCCCTTGAAGACCAGATCACTCTTACGTTACTGGCCACCTATCGGTCCTATCCTCACGACAAACCTCTTGCAATTCCACCTTCAATCATCACAAAATCCCTGGCTGTTGCTTGACAGTTTACGAAGGAAGAAATTATGGTCGCATGGAACCTTTTTGAGAGTGTCTTTGTGGAGCAACGTAGCTCCTATGCGGTCAAACTGACGATACCATGCAATGGCGGGAGTGAATGGGATAGCGCATGGCATGACATGTGCCATAGTGGGTGGATTCCAACGTGTGGACTTCAGTGAGTAGGTGCGGCGCACTCCAACAGTGTTCGGCGAACTCCGCGGGCGACGGCGGACAGCCGAACCGCGCCGGAAAGGCCAAAGGTCCAGTCTTTCTGACTGAAACTACGTCTTCTCTTCTAGGGGGAGGCCACTCGACTTCCTTATCTGGATTCGGCGCCACGGGTCCTTGAAGCTTGAGGCTACGAAAATGATGATCAAGACATCGGTATGCGCCTGTTACTTACTACCAGAACCCGACAGATGTCGCAGCCTCCCAGAGACGGTCAATCTCGGAGGCGTCGCCGGCTTTGAGAAGGTCAAAGTCGACTGTGTAAAACCCTATAAGCAAGTACATATTCAATACAGCCTGTCCCCCAAATTGACTTATGGGTTCATGTGTAAATCAAGTTCCATTTTGCGCCACGAAGTCCTTCCCCACGCAGATGACAATATATTGGAATGTTGATTCATTCAACATCATCAGTCTGACTTATCCATGATGCGATTCGTTCCTATCTCTGATGCCCGTGGATATTGTGACTGTTGGCTTCTCATTATTAAAGGTATGTGGGTGTACGTTTCACCGCCAGCCCTTTCCACTCCTCCACAATGCGATTCAATACCATGACGATAACCATATTTGCAGTCACCAGCAGCCTGGTTGCTCTGGCCATTGCAAATCCTGTACCAAACCGGAAGGCGGGTGGTGGCATGGCCATACCACTCACCAGGCACGGGTCTCACTTTCTGAATGCCAACAAAACCATGGATCTCGACGCAATGACATCTCATAGTATATCAGTCAGAGAGTATGTCGTATGAACCGGTATATCTGCTCTGCTCAACCTTTTTTTTATAGGAAGATCCTTGATGGCCTGGACAATTACGAGAGGAACACGGGGACGATGCATCCTTTTGCTGTGAAACGGAGCGAGTCCGAACTCGGAACGCGTGCCAGCGCTGGCGTTCCGCTGACACTTGTACAGTATAAACAGACAGCCCTACGGGCATTCCTGGACCCTGGAGACTCAAGCCAGACCCCAAGTTGGCTAGAGGGTCGGACTGTGGTTGCAGCGCTCGTCCGAGCCCATTTCAGTGCACCCACCAAGCCCTGCCTACATTTTCCATTCCGGCTCCTTGCAGATCACTGGGGTCCGGATCGCGATCGTAACTGCTAGTGCCAGGTGCACGCACCTTCGAGGTGTTCCCATCCACCCTCGTGGCAGCTGACAACTCTGAATCGGGCTCCCGTCCACTCTCAGCCCACTGCCACTTTGTAGCAGACGGAGCGACGTCCAAAGATGCGGCAACACACTCACCCAGACCCACCAATGACTAAGTCACGGGGAAAGTTCTCGAACCAAGTAAGAAACAAATTTCAGTCTTTTTCAGAGTTCTCGATCATAAAGCAGGAATATTATCACCACACCATACGTCGGCCGCCTACATCCTCGTCCACGGGCATACCTAACAGCAAGGTGAAACAGCGCACGCAGCTGATCCGTAACATCGAGATCGCCCCTCCATCCATTCTCCCACATCCCATCCTGCACCGGGGTGTGTTGAAGTCTCGAAAACTGCGGAGCGCGCCGCGCCGAGCTACCGCCTCGCCACGGTCCCTGAGAACGTCTTTCCCGCAGCACTCCAGGACATCTTGGCTGCCTACGACAACATCCTCGGCAAGGGATGCAAGGCATCCAGTCGTTGTGAGCGACAGCGCTGGTCAGTATTTATCAGGAAGAGATGCAGGATGTCCTGCAAGTTGCGGGTTCACCACCTGGCTTTAGCCCCGTGTCATTCTCTGCTTTTCATCTGTCTAACCGCAAGGTTCTGATCACCATTCATAGGTATGAAATACTTGGATGCTCGATAGATCATAACAAGCTGTCCGTCGTTACCACCCTCAGGCTGTCGCAATCTACCTTACAAAAGGCATGCTCTGCTCTGGTGAGTCACTTGACCGGGGTCGCCCCAGCCTTTATTGATATTGCTGTCCTTTGTCGCTAGCGCTGTGCACACCATCGCCTCGATGACACGAAGGCCTCAGCAACAACCAGATCCATGATGACGACCACGTCGGCTTGTTTGATGGCGATCGGTTGACCGGACCCCGTAGATGTCCTCTACCGCAGTGGCTGGCGAAGGGTTGGTAGGGTTATGGCCGAGTCGTCGGTATCATCAAATGGAACTGGTGCGTGAATATTTTTAGCCTCCTGTCTGTGCAGTTTTTTTCTTGGCTCGACTGTTCTTCGCTTTAGTTACGTACATATGTCATCTCGATGTGACGCTCTTGCCTTCGACGTCACTCAGGCCGCTTTTGCCCTTTCTCGATCGCTCCCCCGTATCAGAATTTGTATGCGCCAAGCTCCCGCACTTGAACAAACATTCGGGTGAGCATCGACCGATAGGGCGCGCACTCGTGATATCCGAAAGGCCATCTGGTCCGTGAACTCGGGAAAGCAGAGGAGACGGAAACGGAGCAAGAGAGTCGTCTGTAAGACGACCCTTGGGGGAAAGCGATCTTGGATTGCTTCCCCCCCGAAGGAGACTAGTGGATCGTCCCGCCAAAGGACCCGACCGACCGTGTATGGAGGGATAGGATGGACTTGCGGGATTTGGACATTTGCAGCATGGACCCACCAGGTGAGGGTTTGTCTCCGACATCTTTCAAGTGTAATGATGCTCCCCTTTTTTCTGCAGAGTGTCAGGATACCGACGATGTTCTGCATGCTCGCCATCTTCCTGGTGGAATGATCGAGGCCGGCGTCCGTGAGCATGCTTGACTGGAATGTGCATCAGCAAAAGTATGATTTTGCCACAGCAGCCACAACACATACAGCACCATACAGCCTAGCTACAGCAGTCACAGCTGCCAATGTGCTATATAGCTCTGTACACTTCTGTACAGTATGACAGTGTGTGCACACTGGCAGGTTAAATTGCTACTCATCGGAGTCAGTAGTACTCTTGCTCTTGTACTACTCACTGGTACTAACTGAGCTCACACCATTGTGCATTTACAACTCGGAGCCAGATGTTCTCCGAGTCACGCTCACGGCTCACATGCCACCATGACTCGCCGTATCAACCGTGACTGGCAGCAC
>JBBPPI010001015.1:0-12020 GCA_038091915.1 Leccinum griseonigrum | reverse complement strand
GGATTCGGATGCAGTACTGCCAGTGTGTTTGAGGACGGTGTTTTACTATGATTCATTTAAGGCACTTTCGTGCTGTGTCGCGCCAGGGTTGGAGCAGGAGCAAAAGGAGATACAACGGACGACGACCATCAGCAAATCAAGGGGAAGCTGTCCAGTGCTGTCCATTACTGGACAGTATCATAGTGTTCATAGCAAGGGTCCAACTGGACAGTGCTTTGATAGGACTTCCATAGGCTCTGACAGTGATTGTGAATATGACAGACTTTCATAGTGTACCTCCAGTACCTACTGCTGTCATAGGGTCTGACAGTGATTGTAAACATGACAGACTTTTCCAGTACCTAGTGCTGTCATAGGGTCTGACAGTGATTGTAAACATGACAGACTTTTCCAGTACCTAGTGCTGTCATAGGGTCTGACAGTTATTGTGAAAATGATAGACTTTCATAGTATACTTCCAGTACCCAGTGCTGTCAAAGGGCCTCATAGTGTTGGTCAAAATGCTAGAGTGTGACAGTAGTCTCCCAGTACTTTCACAGTGTTGGTATGGGTCCAAGTTTATTATATTGAATAGTGTAACACATGCTGAATTTGAGAGTATATATTGTATCAACCCACTAACATTCAAAACTACACCAGAAGATTATGATTGCTAGGAAGAATTTCAGAGCACAAACGGAGACACTGGGATGACTTCTAATCAACTACTATGCCATACCCATCATCACTACTTGTATCCCCAGACTCATTATCATGTTCACCGCCCATACTATTGACATTAGCCTTAGATAGCAATAGTGTATTGACAGACTTACATGCCAGTTCGAGCAATTTCATGACACATGTCATCAAACTTGCGGCCATGCACCTCATTCTCCTGAAGCTCTTGAACGAGGCCACAAAACTTTAGCCATTTGGAACGATAAAGGTCACCTGAGAAGTTGGGGAATTTAGCCTTTCCATATATTTTGTAACCGTCAAGGATACATCTGATCTATTAACAGTTTCAACCGTTAGCCTCAGAGTTACTGCAATGACTGCAATGAATACTTCAGTTTCACTTACCGCGGTTACGGCAAGGCACAACGTGCCGTTCGGGATGCGCGTACCAAATTCGCCAGGACGAATGTTTCCGATACGGTTAAGACGACCGAATAAGAAGATGTGCACCAGATCCCGCACAGCACGGTGCCCGAAATTGTTCGTGTGTCCCTAAGAAAGTAGTAAGAAGACGGGTTGTGTACCGAAGCAACAAGAACGTACCTCATCATCCTTGCCGCCATGAGCGAACGCCGACTTGCTTATAAGATTGGCCGCGGCAGTCTTGACGTGTCGACGAGTTGCAGCCTTCGAGAGGTTGCTCCCTTCAGGGGGGAAAAGGTCATAGTGCGCCCGGACTGATACCCTTGCCGCCTTCTTAATTTCGCCGCGCCACGAAGCGATATCTTCAAAAAGCTATGAAGTATTCAGATCAGTAGCAGCGTAGAGACATCGTTGAACATACCAACGAACACATAGAGTCTTTATACTTGGGGTAGTAACCCTTCTCGACCGGCCGTTCCTCCCTCTTCCATCTCGTGAGGGTCATGTTGATGGACTCCGTGATAAATCCGTTAATCGCCATCCGTCTGTTTGTGGGCCAAGGATCGCGAATTGCGACGTACGTACGAGTTTCCACTTTGCAATCGTCAATGAAGTCCTTCCACTTCGCGGGATAGAACGCGAGTTGGGTGGGGTCATCGCATTCGGCCTTCCTCGGCGTCTTCGAGAACCGTTTGCTGCGAGACTTGGGGTGATCGTCGTCGTCGGTATCTTCATGCTCGTCAACCTGCTCTTGTAACGCTGCGAGCTCAGCGGGGCGAGGCAGGCGAGGCCGTCGATTTCTGGCACGGTGTTCGTCTAGGACATTGGCAACCTGTAGTAGAGTTAGTCATCAGATCGGTAATCGCACGAATGCGTACCTTGTCTCCATTGTGCCGCTCATCTGCGTGATCAGGCTGGGACGACACATAACAATATGGATCAGATCCAAAATTAAAATGTGTGCACGTGCTTACCATCTGTTCGTCACCGTCCTCATCCGAGTCCAACCCAAACTTAACCCTGTTCCTGTTCCCTTCGACTTCGTCCTCATCCTCCTCACTTGCATTCAGTGCCCCACTCCGGTCAACAAACCTGTTCTTGTTCCCTTCGACTTCGTCCTCATCCTCCTCGCTTGCATTCAGTGCCCCACTCCGGTCATCGACCTCCTCTTCTGAAAAGGCATCCGGGACTTTGAGGCTACCCGCTTCTGAGCCAGATTCGTCCTCGTCACCAGGGAGACATTCCCCATATGTTACGAATGAGGGCTTCTGGTGCTTATCCTGAACTTTTTCACCGTTCGATCGATAACGTGCGGCCGCCTCTTCAAGGATCCTGCGACCATTGGCGAGGGTGTTTGGCCGCGGAGGAGATGACTGCGGATCGTTAATTAGTATCTCGTCTTGGAGTGTGAGCAACAATACTCACACGGTTTACCGTCTTGTCGCTCGCCTTGACAAAATTGACAAAAGTTTGCGAGTAAGTTAGCGCAATGTTGTAAGGCTTACCTTTTTTGTCTTTCGACGGGGAGTTTCGGGTGCCATCGGGTTGCGGACTTCACCAGCGAAGGCAATCAGGTCAGTATTCTTCTTAAGCTGAGGGCGAGAAATGGCCGCGCCAATCATTTTAAGCTGTTCGGCAGCACCTCCTGTGCCCCGCAATGCTCGATCACTTCGACGAACTGGGCTCGTCTCCCTTGCCTTCTTCGACGGAGGAGTAGCTCCGTCGCCGGAAGTCCGTCGTTTGTGCGACTTCGAAGCCATCATGCCACATGAGCAAGGAAGAAGAGGAAGAAGTTGTGAGTCACGGACTCACAGCTGGATTTAAATAGTCGTTAAGCGAGACGGAGCATGTAAAGTCAGAATTGAACACATTGTACCGAGTTTCGTACATCATATCTGAACATAACAATTTCAACAAACATCACTCTTACATCAAAGTGGGCGAAAAAGGGGGCATAATGAACATAGAAAAAGTACTAGCATAGGTGATGAATCATTTGGGCGAGGGTAACCAGACAGTGCCGATTGATCCGAGGCTGTTGTTCCGTCTTCTCTTCCCAGACATCTTGGGCGGAGACGAAGGCGATGGCGGTGACCGTTTGAACCCTACGTTAAAGGATGGGTCGGTAAGGGGAAGTACAGATGGCGGGCGCAGAGGAGGGACTCTTGCGGTGGGATCTTGGAGAGTGTTCGCGTATTCTCGCAGCATTGCTATGATGGCTTGATGCGTAAGTGGGTGCTGGTTGGAATGACCGCCTGGGAGCTGACCGAGTCTGCGCTGGTCTTCGTGTCTGACGAGATCCTTCCATTTCTCGGCCAAGGGCTTCAGATGGCTGAAATACGGTGTGAATTGCTTGTCGATCATGTCGTTGGGAGGATAGACGAATGCAATCTTGGCATTCGTTGTATTCGTCAGCCCGCCAGGAGCCAATGCTCCTTCTCCCCAAGCGTGGAATATGAAGTGATTGTCCTTTGGTGGGGTCTTGATGCGTTGGTTGGGACCATTAAACGAGACACAAATCCACACAAACAGATAGAAGAACGATTCAAGATCGTCGGCGACTTCATGCTGTACGGCTAGCTCTCCGCTGGAGACCTTTCGCAAGACCGCCAAAGAGACGAATGGCAGTGTGCCCTGTCCAAGCTTGTAAGTAATTGTAGGCACAGTAGCAATAGTTCCATACCGTTCCGTGTGGGTGCTGCACCGGCTGGTTCAACGGAACCGCATAGTCGAAGTCGATGAGCAGTAGTTGTCGAATCGCTTCGGGCCCTCGTTTGAATACCATGTTGTTGGGGCTTACATCTCCGTGCAAGATACCCTTATGAACGACAAGCTGTTCGTGGACTTGCAACCCGTGTTAGTGTACGAGGATTCGATTCAAATAAGATAGAACGGCTCACTCTGGAGTCCTTGTATCAAACCCCAAAGCATTTCCTGCTGGGACTTGAACGTCGTGAACGGACTACCCACCGGCGTCATCAACAAACGCCGGTGTACACGATGCACAAATTTGGAATCTTTCGGAGGAGACCATCCTTGAGGTCTATAGCGTAAAGTATCGTCGTCCTGTTCGCCGTTGCGGACAGTCCAAGCTTTCACCAGTGACGGGACACCCGGCATTCCAGCAAGTCTTTCGAGAATATGGGCCTCGTGGTCCACTAATGCTTTCTCGACCCAGCTGTCTTTCAAAACGAGATCATACTCGTCGATGGTACCATCCCGATATATAGGTGCTCCAAGTTGTCGAACGTGGAAGCAGACGGTCCCACGTCCAATGAAACCATTACTTGCCCAAATGATAGAAACGATGTCGTACTCGACACCGTCAACGGTGACGGTGCCGATGAAGGGAGGGCGAAGGGGTCGGGGGATGGAAGGACAGAAATGTAGGTGGAGAGTTGGGTCAAATCCAAGGATGGTCTTGTCTCCATAAGTAAACGTGTACATGATCTTGCACATTTCTTTGAACCGTTGGTGCCAGTCGATCGGAGCGGAGATCTGGACTCCAGAACGGTCGAAGTAGTGAACCCGCAACTCGGAGGCTGCAAAGGAAAGGGCGATGACGTGACGGCGCCATGGCTGGGAGGATAAAAGGATGTACGCTTTTGTGTTGAGACTCTTGACGAGCGTTTTGTTGTCTTGAAACCTACTGAGCGTCATCTCGCCGATGGCCTTGGGACTTTTCCAGGTGACTGTGTCGTAATCATGTCCGAGGGAACCGCTAGCACCCTCAAGTAGAAGAAGATCGGGTTTCCGGGACCAACGGGATTCCCCTTCTTCTGACGGCAGTTCCTTTGTAGAGAATGTGCCGTACCACCAACGCACAGTACGGGAGGAGGGGGATTGGTCGGGATTGCACAAGAGTAACGCTGCCGTGAGTGCGTTCATGAAGGCGGCGTGACGGCTCTCCGGGGTGTGTATCTTCGCCGTGTCTACTTTTTTCTTGCCTTCGTAATAATCCTGGTCTCGCGACGAGTCCCCATCATAAGCAGCTCCTTTGCGGAGCCCCTTGAAAGAACCGAAAGGCGAGACTACATCCGTTTCTTCGATGTCAGTGTCGATTGGTTCAGGTGAACCGCTAGCAGGGTTCCCAGAAGCCGGTACGATGTGTTCCTTCCGGTTTGGCGCTGGGCCATCCATGGGAGGATTCTCGACAGTATCGCCGTGGTCGTTGAAAGCGGTAGGTGGCTTGGGGTTGGTAAAATGGTCGCTGATGACCTGTTCGACTCGGTCGATAAAAGCCTCATTGACTAACGCGCTGGCAACCCCACCACTGACGTCCCACTCCTTCTTGTGGACATTGTAAAGGTCCCCTGCAGAGTGGTTGTCAAGGTTGTCAGTTGCGTCGTCACCGTCGCCTTCATCCTCCCCCTTCCCTCTTCGCCCCTTTTTCCTTTGTTTTCCTGAACTCTTCGCTTTCGGCCCCTCCTTTCCTATCTTGGGTCCTGCACCACTCTTTCCCGGCTCCTCAGGCTTGGTGGGTTGAGCGCGCCGGGAACGAAGGATACGCGTGGTAGCGACGGTGGCGGACACTTTTTGTGATCTTGCCTCATTTCTTGCCGCGAGAGACGCTTGGAGCGTGCGGTGATTTCGGTTCAGGTTAGCAATGATATCATTTCGATCGAGAAAAGCGAGGTCGGGGAATAGCCGTGAGATAAGACCGGGGTGTGAAGTTAGCGGGGGAACTTTCGACTCGTCCACGGTGCGCTGATCTAGCTCTCGCGTGACCAGTTCATCCATGATATTGACGGGACGACCTTCTAGCGGTGTCGCAGTTGAACTTAGCTTTTGCAAGTAGTCTGTCACGAAGTTGGGCATAGTGCTGTTAGATTGCTTTGTACCGCACGCACAATTTTCCTTATTCCAACTGGATTCCAACTCAGATGTCACACTCGGACGAGTTATAAATAGCAACAAGGCCCTCTGGGCGGACCGGACAAGCCTGAGTCATCAATCCAACCACCGTGCCAGGTGCTATCGGACGACTCGGGACGAGTTGAGTCGATCAACTTCCTTTACATGTGTTCGTGAGAGCCCCAGGTGGAAGAAAGGAGTTATGTATTGTCTCATACGTCATACGAAATTGACGAGAGGATGCCAGGTGACTGTCTGGGTACAAATACAACGATGGAGGTTATCAATTCGGAAAGAATGGCTAATACGTCAACGTTAGAAACTGTAAAGCTGAGAGGATAAGATTAATCAGTGAGAAAGGTTATATCACAGATGATACTATAGTAGATGATACGACAGGACGAACGTACCTGATAAATAATACGGAACTGCTTAAGGGTGAACCGAGAACTGTGGAAACGAGTTCGGATCGCATGGCCGATAGATGCAAGAGTGAGCAACGTACTCTAGATTTGCCAGACGTGGTTGTCAACATAGCATAAATGAGAATGTACAAAGTGAACCAGTGAGCATTCCTTCTCGGACTCCATCGTCTGCTCAAGCTTCCTTTTGTAGTCCTTGAAGAATGCAACTTCGCGACAAAGTTCACGAGTAACTTTCTCTACATCCAGCATAACCGAGACACGTTATTAACGAGGCATGAATGAGAATGGACAAAACATACCACTGGCAGCCTGTGAGCGTTCCATCTCGAACTTCATCGTCCGCTCGAGTTCGTTTTTGTAACGCTTGAACCGAGAAACTTATTCGCCAGACTTGAGATATGATTATCAACACGGCGTCAATGAGAGTGTACAAAGCAGTTCGGCCTGAGCGTTCCTTCTCGGACTCCATCGTCCGCTCGAGCTTGATTTTGTCATCCTTGACCTGAGCAACCCAGGCCTCGTCACGAAGTTCACAAGGAACTTTCTCTAGATTGCCCGAGACCGGTGATTAACGACGTATGAACGAGAATCGGGAGAGCGTACCTTAGGGTTCTTTCTGAAACTCCATCGTCCGTTCAAGCCCCCTTTTTCGTCCTTAAGTGCGCAACCTCGTCACAAAGTTCAACTTTCTCTAGATTCGCCAGACTCGAGACACGGTTATTAACGAGGCGTGGATGAGAATGGACAGAGCGTTCCAGAGCGTTCCTTCTCGGACTCCATCGTCCGCTCCAGTTTGTTTTTGTCGCCCTTGACCCGAGCGATCTTGAAGATGACTTGAACGAGGTTAACAATACGGCGTGAATGAGAATATAGAAAGCGAACCTGAGCGTACCGTCTCGGACTCCATCGTCCGCTCATTCGAGTTTGCTTTTGTCATCCTTGACCTGAGCAACCTCGTCACGAAGTTCACGAGTGATTTCGCTATATCTGCAAACGTGGTTGTCAATACACGGCGTGAATGAGAATGCACAAAAGAACCTGGGCGTTTTTTCTCGAACTCCATCTTCCGCTCAGTCTGCGTTTGTCATCCTTGACCCGAGCAACCTCGTCACGAAGTTTACGAACAACTTTTTATAGATTCGCAGATATGGTTATCAATACAGCGCGAATGAGAATGGGAAGAGCATACCAGATTCTCGGACTCCATCATCCGCTCCAATTCGTCACTGACCGTGCAACCTCGCTTCAAAGTTCCTGAGCAACTTTCTTTAGATTCACCAGCCCGAGAACATGGTTATTGATGAGGCATGGATGAGAATGGGCAAGGCATACCTGAGCGAGTCGTCACCTGGTATCATAGCACGTGACTGGAAAAAGAGCAACGATATTAATTTATGTTGGGGTCTATGTACGAGGTCCAGGAATAACAACATTCTAGTTTATAAGAGAGACGAATACAATTGTATGCTAGTGGTGAACGGAATGGGAACCCTCGCCAGCATTCGACCTACTGAGACGTAGAACTGGACAATGCATAAAACATTTCCTTGTCCCAGTACTTGTTGAGCCAGAATTCCTTGGACAACGCGTGGCTGTTGGTCGAGGAAAGGCGTTTATCAGCAGCTCTACCAAATCGTGGGATCAGGCGTGCGGGAGAGCAGACTTGGCTCAGTGGGATAACATCGCCGAGATGTTCACCGTTTGCCCTTTTGGCTCGTCGTAGGACGTGCATAGATGTGATCGGATCAAGCTGGGCGTTAGCTTGGGGAACGACATCAAATCGACGCGCGTACACGAGGAATTTCCTGCACCACCGTGGCCTTTGACCGCGAGGTGGCACTGGACGGAAAATGAGTCGCAGCTCTGCAACGCAATGACCTACTCAATGAACATTAATCTGATGCGCAGGATGGGATGAGACAGAATTATGGATCACCTGACAACCCAGATCGTGGCCAATGTTTCTCAGGGTCGACGTTGAATATCACGGCGTCAAAACGACCGTATTTCCAGTTAGTGGAAGGTGGGGAAGCAACAATAGTCTGCGCAGAGTCCAGTTCGCAGGTAGAGTGAAAAGGTTTCTGTTGGATGCGTATCGTATACCAGACGGCAATGTCAGTGAAAGGAAGAGCACAATCAGGAGTGGAGGAACGCGGCCCGCCTATGGAATGTCGCAGATTTGACGATTCTCGTGCAAGGTAATCACCAAGGGCACTTCGGAGGTCATAGATCTGAAACTCTGCGGCAATAGTATCAACGGCACCTCGGCGGACCTTGGGATCCCTAGCCAGGTTGATTACGCTGTTTCCGGCAACAAAGGTTCGCGGAGGGAAAGGGATCCGGGAAGATAACGATGTCGATATATTGTCGGCCTTGGCGAAGTAGTCGGTTGGCGAACGCTTGGGTTGACCAAGCTTTGCGACGGAGTGAAAGAGACGGGCATCCTCATCCACATCGCCACCATCTGAAGTGATATCCTCGTTATCCTCGCCGTCGTTGTTACTGTCACCGACACATCCTCGAAATTTTTGTTCGTGTTCTCGAAGCGAGGTCGCGAGTTCAAATCTCGAACTTTTTTCGAGACGATCCAAGTATCTGCAAATCTGTGGGTCCACATCGTCGTTGTTGCTCCGCCGAGCCGGATTCTTGATCATCAAGATATGTGCGTGCTCCGTGACATCGGCAGTCCACTGAGACGGAGCACCGGAATCGCGAATGGAGGGTACGACATTTTGAAGTAGTTCCAATTTGGGGATATACCAGTTTGTAATGATATCCTTCTTGCCTCGTCGTCCGCCAGCCTTAGTTACGTGTACCTTGTTCTCGTGAAAAGTACGCAGTGACGAAAGTAGCATGCTACAGTCGTTGTCGTCAAGTTCCGGCGCCTGCGCGAGGTAAGAAAAATCGAGAAGGGACCGTATCGCAAGGACCACGCCAGGAGGTGCTGCGCCAGCGACTACTCCAATGAAATACCGTTCCACCTCCCTCTGCATCCTCCCGGTGACTTTACTGAGATGGGAAATGCCCTCACCGAAATGTCTAAAGCCGACGGAGGGTTGGAGAACTGCAAAACGAAAGTCTAGCTCCGGTGCGCCGAGAATGTTAATGGCCCATTTGACCTCGTGGTCCCAGAACCTCTTATGCCATTCGTGAAGCGGCTCTGGGGTGAGAAAGATTGAAGGATTGGCCATTCGCCAGTCTCGAAAGAAAGGCAAATTGACGCCATTCAGTCGATATTCTTGTGCGGCCTTGAAGTATAGTTCTACATCATCAGGATCCACTTTGATGTCACGGAGCTGTGCTAGTGTGTATTTCTTAGTACGTGGGGGGTGTTGTTTGGAATCACCGAACTGCTTATACATAGCAGTGGTGACGGGGGACGTCTTTCCTCCCACAGCAGCGAGCATGCACGCTTCGGGGGTGTCGACTATATACGAGGCAAGGGGCGTGTAGCAACGACGCAGGTTGCCAAGAGGATCGTTCATCATCATTCCAATACGAGCGACGGTCTTGAGAGGATCCAGTATGATGTCGAGGCATTCATGGAGGAGCCGATCAGTGAGCACGCCGCGAATGCGTTTTGATTTGTGGATGAACTTTGGTATTGGGAGGAGCGCTGCGAGGAGAAAGGCGTCCGATGACAATTTGAGTCGAGTAGACATGTGGATGTTCGCGAGTCCGATTAGGAGCGGGTGGGCGCACCGATCGCCGACGAGAGCAGAAACATTCGTCTTGTCAGACGACAAAATCACGCCAAGGAGCGTAGCCCCCTCAGGTAATTTACTCTGTTGAACCGAGTGATTAAGACGCCGGAATATCAGGGGAAAAATCGAAACCCACCTGCATCTGCCATGCGACATCCCCTGTCATCCATTCGGTGTACACGCGAACGAGCCGCTCAGCAGTCCGATAGACACGGCGGGGTGTGAGGTCCATTTTGTCATGAAATAATGGGTGACCGAAGAGCGCCTCGAGGCATTGAACAGCATCCCGGTAAAAAAGTCTTACCGGAGACTTAGTCGGCTTCGTATGCAAGACTCGGTACTGCCACTGAGGTCCACTGGGAAGGATCTCTACCAGGCCACGCAATTGTTGCGCTGTTCGAAATGAGATCGGTAGTGTTTTCATCTAAGCATTTTTAGAAATATCCGGGCGAGAAGTCATAGAACTTACCAGTTCAAGAGAGAGGAGACTATCAGTGGCGGCCAGACTTAACCCAGACCGCGTGAGCCAAAGTCCAAGCTCCCAATCTGCACGAGAAGCGAACGGGTAATAGAGGTTTGTCCGCCGCTCCTCCGAGAACCGGTCTTGATCGAAACGCCGAAGGAACGAAGTCCGTTCTTGCTCGTAAATCGTGGCAGCGCCCAGAAACTCCTCTACTACGCATTGCTGACCAACAGAATCTACGTCCATTGGATCTTCTGCCAGTGGGTGATGGAAATCCATTGGACTTGGAGGGTTCCGGTCTTTGTAAGCTGCCGAACGTTGCGGTTCCATCACCGCACGACGCTTTTTTGGTACGACTGGTTCAACCAACTCACCAATTTGGACTAATTGGTCTACCCAGCCGTGACAACGGGATGATGGTTGATTCATATGTCGTATAATGGCATTTTCCGAGGGTAGAATTTTGCTACAGCTTGGGCACCGAGGCATAGTCAAGGCTGCGGAAACGACCGAGGTAATAAGAAAAAAGACCAAAACCGTCGAGGGTTTGAGCTTAGTAATTGTTTATTGTGTTCTCAGGCTGTTCCTATCATTATTCTTCTACGCAGGTCCAGGACCGCCCGGAGGGCCTTAACTTTGTAAATAGCTTGTAACAGGTCTCGTCTTTTCTGCAACATCTTGCACGGTGACGGCACCCTCGAACCCAGCCGGAAGCGCATCCACAAACGCAGTCAGCGGATCGACAAGCGTGCGCGAGGGTCACCGGCCGCGAACGCGTGTACGTGTACAGCTGGGTGAGAGCCGACTTAAGTGGACCGCTCCACACTTCACGGTCGCAGACGAACGCGCCAGCGCTTGGGCGAGAGCGGAGAAGAAGATTCTGTAAAGACGCTGAGTCCGGTCACGTAGAACAAGCAACGTCGGATACGGACGAGTACAGTGCCCCGCTCGTCCCGCCCATCTTATCCTCGGCCACTCTGGATATGGCAATCATGCTGTTGATCACGTCTCTGTGATCATACCCTGGTTCAGATCTGGGAGCACACCTTCGGATCGGAGGCCCGTCAGCAACTGGAGATATCGTGCCGATTGACCCGCTGCACTTGCGCTGAGTGTGCCCGCAATCGCCGTCGCCAGCGATCTTGTCCATGTCAGTGATCTCACCTCGACTACCAGAAGAGCTTTGCAGGCGCGCTCGATAGCAGCTTCGAAAGACCGTGCGTTCAGAGCTTTGAGGTAAGACTGGCTGCTTGAAGGTGTGGTGTGGATCGAATCCGACACAGACGTCGTCTCAGTAATCGATTTTGGTTCAGTATTGGAAGACCATTTCCACCCTGGAGCGTTGGTAGGGTCATCGAGGAGGGAGAGCATGACTCATCCGTAGAAATCCCCGACTCCCACGTAAGTGGGGGAGGGTTTTCTCGCGTGAATTCGTCCAGAGTTCCCTGCAAACGGACCCGCAGGAAAATTCTACTAAATTTGTAATTCAGA
>JBBPPI010001014.1:0-12035 GCA_038091915.1 Leccinum griseonigrum | reverse complement strand
CGGGACACTGGACCAGTGCCCAAAGTTGTTGGGAGGTTCGTCTCCAGCAATCTCCCGACAATCTCGAATTTCACCTGGGTCTGTTACGTTGTCTAAGAAATCTTGGTCATTACGGTTCGTATCTTTTTATATTCCGAGCGAAGCTCAATAACACGTTTCATTTTAGACACTCTGCGAACTCACGTGCGAGGTGTACTTGTTCGGAACCCTGACTGGGAATCCGCTTTAGCAGGCTTTCAGGCTGAAAGTGCCTGGATGATGGGCGCCTGGGACGATCTTCAACAAATCACGGCCAACAATGAATTAACGTCTCCATACATCATGAAGGCCCGCGTTCTCCTAGCCATGCGAGCTGGCAAAGTCGACGACGTAACATCCGCACTGACCAATGCGCGCGCCGTCTTGGGTGCACCAATCACGGCAGCCGGAGCCAAAGGGTACCGTCAGTCGTACGACGCTTTGTTAGATCTGCACATGCTCCACGAAACGGAGCTCATTTACGATGCCGTGTCTGCGAACATTCAGCGTTCGCAAAGTCGGCGCGAGGCGATCAAGTTTCTCGGGGGACGTCTCGCTTCCCGTTTTGATTCCACGCTCCCCAACTTCCGAGTTCGGCAAGCCGTGTTGAGCATGCGCCGGACTGCGTTTTCACTAAGGTCAGAAACTTATCTGTAAACTCGGACGAACGGGTCTGACGGATTTTTTTTAAAAAACAGCCCTCGTTCCTCGCCGCTGATTACCAAGGAGATTGCTCAGTCGTGGATTGCGAGCGCCAAGATCGCGCGCAAAGCCAAACAGTGGCAGACGGCGTACTCGGCGACACTGCAGGCGCAGCAAGTCAAAGCGCCGTTTTACTTTATGGAGAGCGCGAAGCTCGTCAAGGCAACGGGCGAACCACTGCGGGCGCTCCATGAACTCGAGAATTCGATGCGATTGAGCGGTCTGATGGAGGATCAGGACACGATAGACTTGACGGCGGGCGGCAGTCATGACCCTGAAGTGGAGCGCATGAGGGGCAAGGCAAGCCTTTTTTTTCGTTTTGACGTCATTTCTCTTGCTCAAAAGAAATATGTGTCTATCGCTGGTTATAGGCACATATCTTGCGAGCGCGTTGGATGAACGAGTCGGATCGGTACGAGCCGTCGCAGCTCCTGAAAGCGTTCCAGACCGCTTCGACTCAGGGCACGATGATGGAGAGCGCTCTGTACCATCTTGGGAGGTTCCACGACCACTGCGTCAAGCAACTCTCCTCTCCGGACGACGAACGGTATGCAAAAATCACTGGCTTTTGGGAATACATAATAGTATTGAAATCGATCGTAGGGCTATTCGAATGAACGCCCATACGGTCAAGAACTACGCCAAGGCCGTGGCCCTGGGCTCGAAATACGTATATCAAGCGATTCCTCGCATGTTGACGCTTTGGTTGGACTTTGGAGAGAATCCAAAGACAGCGAATCATGCCATCTTCAACAAGAATATTCACGAGGCCATATGTCTGGCGGTAAAGACCGTTCCGGCTTACAAGGCACGTTCTCTTCCTGTCGACGCGCACCATTTACTGACCTTGGCGGCAGTGGTTCACGGCGTTCCCTCAAATCGTGTCTAGGGTGGGACACACGAACGAAAAGGTGTACGACGTCTTGTCGTTGATCATCAGCACGGTCATCCGCGAATACCCACAACAAGCATTGTGGCTGTTTACGTCCGTCGTCAAGTCTACCAAGAAGAACCGTGAGGCGCGCGGACGGACGATACTCGATCGTCTCCAGGTATGTCTTTCCTATTATTACGCTATATCGTCCGCTCCGACCCATCGTCGTCGCGCATACAACACAGAGCAACCCCGCGTACGCCAAAACGGACCTCCCCGATCTCATCCTGCAATCGTACAGGATGACGGAAGAACTTCTGAGGTTGTGCAACCACCCCATCCAAGACGAGACCAAGCCGCTCAGCATGCGACGCGACTTCCCGCAGCTGAATGCTGCAGGAAAGTCGAAACTGCTCATTCCGCTCCAGGAATCGCTCACTGCCAATTTACCGCCCGCGTCTTCGACGGAGAACTCGACGCATGTGCCTTTCCCGATCGCAGCGCCCACGTTTGCAGGTATGTATGCCCTCCCTTTTTTTCTCTATCTTCTTCTTGAGAGGAGGGAAGAGCCGGCGTGCTGAACGAGCTCTCTGCGGTATCGTGTAGAGTTTGCGGACGAGATCGAAGTCATGAAGTCGCTCGCCAAGCCGCGCAAGATCACGATCGTCGGATCGAACGGACAGACGTACATGTTCCTTTGTAAACCCAAGGACGATCTTCGCAAGGACGCGCGGTTGATGGACTTTAACGCGATCATCAACAAACTGCTGAAAGCCAACTCGGAGTCTCGACGGAGGCAGCTTTGTGCGTGTCGCTGTTTTCCATGGACTTTGAGACTTGACGAGCATACCCAGATGTCCGCACATACGGCGTGGTGACGCTCAACGAAGAGTGTGGCCTCATACAATGGGTTCCGAACACCATTCCCATTCGTCCCGTGTTGCTGAGGTACTATGAAGCAAAGCGGGTCAAAAGCTGGGTGCGTTTTTTTTCTTTCTCTCTTTTCCCAAGCAGCGTGTATGATGACATTGACGCAAGAGTCCCGAGATGGGCGACGTGTTTAAAAGGATCAAGGATGCGTCGGACAAGGACGCGGCAGAGATGTTCGCGAAACGGGTTCTGCCCTCGTATGTCGTTTGTGGTCTCTGCAGTTGTTTTATGACCCGGGTTGTCCTCCCCTCTTTAGATTCCCACCTGTCTTTCACGAGTGGTTCGTGGAGACGTTCCCCGAGCCATCGGCATGGCTCGGCAGTCGGTTGATGTACGCACGGACGGCAGCAGTGATGTCCATGGTCGGGTTCATCCTCGGGTCAGTCACCTTCATGTTGGACGATGCGTGTCGATCGTTTACTCGTTTCTTTCTTCCACGGACTTTCTCAGACTGGGCGACCGACACTGCGAAAACATTCTCCTCGACACCAACACGGGCGACGTCGTACACGTCGACTTCAACTGCCTTTTTGAAAAGGCAGGTCGTCTATTTTCTCTATTTCCCCACCGCACCAACAGAAACAAACGACAGGGAAAAACACTTGAAGTCCCCGAACGCGTGCCCTTCCGTCTGACGCAAAATATGATCGACGGACTGGGTGTGACGGGCGTAGAAGGCGTCTTCCGGATCGCGTGCGAGATCACGATGGGGTTGCTCAGGGACAACAAGGACTCGTTGATGAGCGTGCTCGACGCGTTCATTCACGATCCCTTGGTCGAATGGGAGGATGAGAAACGCAAAATGGTGCGTGGGCATACCCTCGACGACGACGAGCTGAAATGAAAACGACCATGCAGGATCGCGAACGACGCAATGCAGTCAGGTCCTCGACGGATCTGCGTCACCTGGCCAAAAACGCGCTCCGACCGATCGAGCGCAAGCTAAGGGGGGTGTATTCGCCGTCCAATATCAAGTCTCGGCATCACGGCGGCAGCGGGTCGGGGAACGGCGACGATCGCGAGATTTCAACGAGCAATCTGGTGGACATGTTGATCCAGGAGGCGACGGACCACGTGAATCTGGTACGTGAATCATGTTGTCCCTCGTTAACTCACTAGATTGGCGTTGCAGGCCAAAATGTATCCTGGATGGGCTGCGTGGCATTGAAGAGTGGGGTGAACACACATGTCACGATGCGGAATTTGTATGTCGCGCAAAGGCAACAAGTGTATGGATGCAATGAAAGAATGCGTCAACTCTATGGGCGTATTTACTCTCCCTTCTTCATTGGTTTGGACTGTGAGAGTAGGTCAGCGCATCCAAGATACACATGGTGGTCAAAAGGAATAACGTACGAAGACGAGCGAGTACATGCCATATGCAGTGCCGAGCATACCGACGGCGTACATGCTAAAGTAGACACCTGTTGGGTCGAGGTTACAGAGAGGTCGTGAGACACAAGGAGGGCGTGCTACCTAGGTAGAGCTTTGCTCGTGGCGACCGCATGTAGACGGGTACGTGGGCCGACTGAACGAAAGCGAAGAGTGAGCGGGTGGTTGGTGTCCTATGTCGTCCAACATACCTGGAACGACTTTTGCTGTTCCAACACTTTGTTAGGGCCTGGTACTTTGTGAGAATATGTAGACGTGTGATTGCGTGCATGTACGTACGGTTTACCAGCGAGTCGATGAACATGGCGAGCAAGTTAGTGGGAAGAGGCAGAGAGGTCGTCGGAGTCTGAACGACGTTTCGGATGCCGAGCCCTCCCGAGATCAATAACAGCTCGTCATGGCAGACCGCGTCCGCGTACGAGTACGTCCTCTCTTATTTCTTCTTTGTTTCTTCTCTTCTTATTTCTGTACATCACAGGGCGTGACGATCCACAGACCCATCATATATGGAAATACAGCGACGGTGTTGACCACCACCGAAAAGGAGCTCGCGCCCGAGGGCCACACGCACCGATGGACCGTCGCCGTCCGTGGGGCCGCGAGCACGCCAGACGCAGACATCGTCGGAGGCGCAGACGACCTGGGGTACTTCATCAAACGCGTCACGTTCAAGCTCCACGAAACGTATGCCAATCCGTCTCGAAGTACGTCTTCGTCGGTCGTTCGAGGGTGTGTTGATCACGCAAAACGAATACAGACGTCGATAAGCCACCGTTTGAGGTCTCCGAGACTGGGTTGAATCCTCTATCATTTTTTTGGCTGCGCCGTTGGCTAACCCTACACGCAGCTGGGGCGAATTCGAGATCCAGATCAGGATCCATTTCGTAGCCGAGTCGGGCGAGAAAGCGATCACGCTCTACCACCATCTCAAACTTCACCCCTGGACGGTCACCTATGCCTTTGCGGGTGGTGCCGGGTCCTCGTCCTCCTCTGCCTTGGGTGGGGGGAACGGGAGTGTGGCTGGGGAACCCGACGTACCGACCCCCGAAAACGCAGCCAAGCTCGGACCCGTTTACTCATGGCAATACGACGAGATCGTATTCACAGACCCGTTCCAGTCGTTCCTCACACTACTCACGGCACATCCGCCGACGCTACTGCCCAAACGCACCAAGAAGCCCACGCCGTTCCACACGTCGCACCCGGCCTCGCTGCAGGAGACGACGCGCGGGGGGGTACCCGAGTTCACGAGCGATATGGAGAAGGAGGAGTCGGAGCGGTTGGATGAGGCGCGGAACAAGATTATCAAGGAGCAAGACAAGTGGCGAGGGATCTTGAACGAACGAGAAAAGGAGCTGGAACGACTGCAAAAGTTGTTGGCATCCAAGGAATGAAAATGTATTTCTTACTAGTAGTTACTAGGGCTACACAGCCACGCAGGTCTTTCGAACTACACCCGAGTACTTCCGCTCAGCCATGTCCGAAGATCGCTACTTGTCGCGCAAAGCAGTCAGCAAATCATACCGACCTCGTAGCTATGTGAGTAACCCCAGCTCAGTCCTTGCTTGCTGAACCTGACCACCACCAAAAGGTCATGTCCCCAGGCCTCCTCCGCGCTCGCGCCCCCTTCCGGCTCCAAAATGCTCTCACCGGGCTCGTCCTCGCCGGGTTCGTCTCTGGGGTATGGGTGTACTCGATTCGCGCAGTCAAGCAGGACGACTTTTCGGACGTGGACGCAGAGGCGAGGGAAATGATAGCTGCCGCCGCGGGAGCAGAAGTTGTAACAAAGGGATCAGATCTGGACAGTGGGGTGGTGGACCTGAACGCAAACACGCCCAAAGGCGACGGTAGCGTTCGTCAGTCATCTCCACCCCGGGGCATACTCGCACCGGTGCTCGATCGCGCGTTCCCACATTTGCTGGACCCGGTTGGGAAGACGCTCGTGTGGGGCGCACCACCGCTGGACGACCTCGGGCGGGTGCGTCTCCGGGGTTCGTTCAAGCGATGACGACAGTTATTCCTGCGTCGCATTTTCGTGGATACACGGACGCCAGCACAGATTCCATTTTCTCGTGAATATCGACATTATATACAAGATGGACAAAACAGGGCGTTGGGACGGGGAAGAATAGAGCATCCAAATGGGTAAACAAGGCATGCAAGACCTTGCAGGCATCTGCGTTCCATTGCGGGTATCGGTGCGAGCGTGGTCAAACTTGGGAAAAAAGGACAAAAACAAAAACATGATACAATGAACTCATGCACCACCTCTGCACACCAACGCAGGAGAAGGGTGCATTTTGAACCCTCCACCAGCGGGAGTCTGGAGAAGTTGTGCACAAGGTCTCTTCAGGCCCTGGCACTCCAAGCCCAGAACACGCGAGGTTTCACACAACAATTCCCATACGCACAAGACCCTCCTTGGCGGCTTCGTTTCGGGCGGCCTTTTTGGTACCACCTTTGCCACGCCCAAAAACCTTGCCGTCGACCTCGACGCGGACGGCCCAGATGGGGGTGGTGATTGTCCCTTCGTCGACGCAGTCGTCGTACACCCACTCGACCTCGTGCCCACGTTTCTGGAGTTGTTGGTTGAACAGGGCTAGATGGCCTATTGTTGTGGAAGTGCTTGACGCATGCGGTCTCCTGGCGGGCGCATCGCCACCGCCTGCTCTCTTCTTGGGCGTCTCGGATGACGGCGTCGACGGCGGGGCGTCCGAGGTCGGGGAGGACGGAGGGGGGGTCGAGGAAACGCTTGTGCTGGCGGTGAGTGGTGGGGATACTGGCACAGGGAGGGGAGGAAGGCCGTGCTGTTTGCGGACGCGGATGTATGCCTCTGTGGTATAGGGTTTAAAGAGCACCCTGATCCAGCGTTCGACGTTGGTGAGACCCTGATCGAGATAGAGTCCTCCCACGTAAGACTGTGCACATGTTAGCAGGGGTGCGAACGACGCATGTGAATGAAACTGACTTCGAAGACGTCGGCTGTTGCGGAGGGACGTCAGAAGAATGATGCAGGCAGGGCAAGAGGGCATACTTGCCTTGTATGTTGATGCTGGCTTGCAGAGTGAGAGCCTGGGCGGGGTGGAGCCTAAGTTTTGCAGGCAGGTCGTAGCGGCGGGAAATATCAGCGAGTGTCGCGTTGCCAACGATCAAGGCGCGGACTTTCTAATCGGAAGGATGAGCAAGAAGGACGGGGTTGGAGGGAAGGAGTGCCAACCGTAGAGGGACCGACACGGAGCGTAGGGTATGTGTCGTGGAGGAGACGAGTGACGATGAGGCCAAGGACGGTATCGCCGAGATGCTCGAATCTGGGGGAGGGGGTGCCGGTGAGCGGTCGGTTGGCGGGGTCGGGTGTCGGGCCGGACTTACTTTTCGTTGTCAGGGCTTGGGTCGTCGAGATGGTCCTCGAAGACGTGGTTTGGGCGAGCGTAGTAGCTGCGGTGGGTAAAGATTTTTGTTCGGATGTGGTGGTCGATGATGGGGGGAAGGGGTGGGAAGGGGTTCTCGTCTGAGAAAGTGGGGTTGAGGTCAGGTGGAGGGCCGACGGCCATGTCTTGTGGTGTGTCGGGGTTGGGGAAGTGAGAGAGAGAGTGGAAGGAGAGGGAACGGAAGCTGAGGGGAATTCTGGCAAGTGAGACAGGGACGCGCACGAAGATAGTCATTTGTGGGGAGAATCACATCAAAACCTTTATGTAGAACTATACGACCATAAAATAAACTCTTCGGAACTCCAAGACTATATCAGCCGCACCACTGATCCTCATCACTCGAGCAACGGGCAGCTGAAGGTTACAAAGTCTCCATTCTTGAGCTGCTCGCCTTCAGACCCTCGTCCGAACTGAGTTTCATCGCCATCCTCTAAGATAATATTTGAACCCTATCTTGCCATGATCATGGATGGGAACTGTTCGCAAGAGGTATTTTGTAACCTAATTAACGGATCAATCATAATGATTCGGATCGGAGGTGGTGCTAGTTAATGAAATCGCACCCTTCCACCCTCTTCAATTGCCTCGACTCCCCAGTTCAAGCCATAAGAATTGACATGGGCATACTCTATATTCATGACATTGCCGACATCATTCAGATTGCACACAATGTCATCTACACTTCGGAGAGTGTTTGGCTAGATACATGTAAGTCAGTACTATGAACGATGATCACCTTTTTCACAGTTTTACAACGTGCCGATGTATTTTTCTGTAGTCAGGCTGAATTCGTCAACAGACGCGGGTGAGGAGGAGAGCTTTCAAGTTTGCACTCGTGATCTGATCTAATATCATCCAACAGGGCTCCATTTGCTACCACATTCTGTGTGTCCTACCCTTCCCTCCGTAATTCGAGACTCATCTAATCTAGGTCGCACTGGCTATTGGCAGCATCTTCACTGGCTGGTCAGTCTGGTCTCTGCTACGGTGAGAATAAACTTTATCGCTGATCTACTTAGGTTAATACGTAGAACCGGAAATTCTTCAAGATCATCTTGGTGTCAGCTGCATTTGCCGTACTAGCAAGCACACTCGTTGCGTCGTGGAATGACAAGACGTCAGCCCTCGATTTGTAACAGGTAGTTTCGTCAACAGCACGGTGATCGTGAGTATTTTTCTATTTACCGTCTTTCCATCTTACACCGGACTCGCACATAGGCCATGATCGCAACTTGCGTTTCTACGGAGGACATGGCTGTGGCTACTGGAAGTGAGTTCCACGTCACGGTTCTGATGGGAAAGTAGAAGAGTTTTGACTGTCCATAGTACGACCCAGTCCTATTCCGCACCACAGGCCAAGTTCTTGGGGTTAGTTTGTCGGGTATATTGTTGCAAGGCGTTCTGGTCAGACACTCGATCAATCTGATTCCCGAGCTTGCTCCTCCTCTTCGGAATGCTGCAGTGGAGTCGTATGTTACTGCGTTGCGTGCCGTTTTCATTTCACAAATCACCACTAGCGCTCTTGCATTGGTGGCCTGTGCATTTATCGAGGAACATACTCTTTCGTGCGTCCCCATTTGGAATTGCAGTACGAGAGCCTACTATAGTGACATTATGTTTTACAGATGAACGGTGAATACCCCAGAATAGAAGGTTTCCGTCAACAATGATAGATTCGGAGACCCTTGGACCTTTCAACTGACGCGGCCCATATGTTGACCTACGTCTAGACATTCACTTCTTCGTAACCTGTTGCGTATTCTTGTCGCTGCCAGGCCGTGTCCACCTTCCGAGTCGTTCCCCTTTGTCGTCTTTTCTCCTCAAAGTCAAAGTGTAGTAGTATTTATATATATCTACGCGGTGTCAGAGAGCCCTGCCACACCAAAAAAAGAAAGCTGAGGGACAAGAAAAGGTGAACTGTGTACTAGGGATACCGTCGACTCGATCGAGACGGAGCATCTGGTGTTGACACCTTCCATTCAGGAAGCGTTTGGGCTACACATTGAGCCTGGCTCCGTGAGTCCCTAAAGCTTTAAGCTGGGTATGCTAATACCAAAGCGCGAGATACTAGCATCAATCCCCACGCATCGGGTTCAGATCCCACCCTGGACACGGCACGATCGGCTAGTCGGCAACGATCTGTTCGGAACGACACACCATATGTAGACGGTGTGTGAGGACACCCATTGAGTATGTGTGGTCACATGTATACGTCTTTGCAGGCGCATGAAGGTTCCGCCGATGAAAGAGAAGGGTGGAGTACGTAGATCGGAACAAGACAAGTTGAACGCATACAATATTTTGGCTTCGATCGTTATGTACATGATACACGCACACTTTCCTAAAAAAACGTTCAAGCATACAATCGTTCTCCATCGTGCCGCCAAACTAGATAGCTTACACTCACACCTCCGACTCCACGTCATGATATAGGGCTCATGCGGATCGTTCGACCCCACATTTACGCAGCCCGGCAAGGTAGTTCTGGAGGACTTCGTCCCAAGAGTAGTAAGGCTTATCGGACTCGACCCTACGGCCGGGCTCCGGAGTGCCATTGACGGGCGCTTTGTAGTACCACTGCGTGCTGTCACGGTAGGTAGGATGAGCAAGCCACGTTGCGTGTGAACGAATCCAAAAAACGCTCACTTCCACACGTTATCTTCCAACGCGCAAACGAATAAGAAAAAAAAACTGTAGAGAATGAATGGGAGTGCCTCACCGGTAATGACGCTGTTCGTGTAGTTGTTCTGAACCAAACAAATGAAACGGTGCACGAACCAACTCAAGGCTGACTCACACCCGCGAATGAGACGATTGCTTTACCAGTCGATGATCCAGCGCTCTGACTGCCATGAGAGGTGGAGAAGTCGATCGGAGAACCATCGTTGATGACGAAGAACCTGCGATATGGTCAACGAGAGCAAAATAACATTCTGTTATGTACCCACCTCAAAGTCTGGCGCTGGTAATTGTGACTGTACTCCTTACCCCATTGCACACGCGTGTCGGAGGCGACCGTGTTCGTAGAGGGATAAGGATAGGCAGGGTCTGGTAAAATAACCGCGCTGGGCGTAAGCAAGTTAAATTCGGCCCAGTCTGGTAACATGATCAGTGACCCTGCTGCGAATGCGTATAGTACCAACAAACCCGATTGAATATCCAGAATAACAGCTGTTCTGTAGACTTCGGGGTGGCCGACGATCCACATGAACGCGTCATAGAGTGGATCAGCATAGCTCCTAAGCACGTCGCTCTCAGCATACTTCAACAAGCTCCATAATTCGATGACCTGGATGCTCATAAGACCGGGATTGTTATCCTTGATAGACGCGATCCATTTGGTGTAGTCACCATAGGTCGCATCGGTATTGGCGAGCTTCGAACGGTCACCTCCGCCTGAGATAGAGACTAGATATTGAAAGTACTCGGAGAAGCGCTTGTACTGATCCTGGTTTTTGACAGAAGCGTCGAAATCTCCACCAGAAGGAATGCCGTTGAACTTGGCTTTCACGTCGGTGTTAAACATGCTGTTGACACTTGGAGACTCGTTTGAAGCCCAGACTTTCTTTGGAAACCGTGTCAGCAGCATGATAGTCAAAATGAGTAGACCTTACCAGGGGATATCGAGCTCCGTAGTTCACATTGATGACGATATGTGATCCATGATCGCGGAAAAAACTCTTGTATTTTTCTACTACCTCCGTATTAGACGAATTGAATGGTTTGGGAAGTCCACTGAGTGGGTTGATGAGCGAGTTCTCGTTAAGTGATGCGCCATAGTCCCGGAGTCGAGCACTGTAAGCTCCCTCGGAGTAGCTGAAGAATGCATACTGATGGGTCGAAAGGAATGATTTCCGGGCTGCATAAGTCCCTGAAGTGGTTCCTGAGACAGCGAAGTAACGGAGAGGATACGAGGCATCGGCGCTGAACTGGCTCGCAGCATCTTGTCCATTTGGGAACGAGACGTACTCGCTCCAGACTGGATTGTCAAGCGTGAGAGAAACAGCGACAGGAACACTGTATGTCACGCCGCCTGCCAGTGATAGATGATGCGGGGTACGGTAAGCAAACGATGTAAACAATATAGGAATCCTCACCAATCTCAACGTTCCGAACATTGCTGAAGTCGATTTCGAGGAGACGTCTCCGGTAAATTATATAGTCTTCAACCTTGTAAGTCATCTTCAGCGACGACATGACTGAGTCACGGATGGATACATACTGCCCCGATGTCGAAAGGGGTGATGTCGGCAAGATTGAGTGCATATCCAATGCGGTCGACGGCGGGGAGGTCTGCCATGGCGTAGAGTATTTCGGTGCTGTGAACAGTAAGAGGTTACTGTGGGCTGTGGAAGCCTTGCGAGTTGCATGTTAAGTACTATTACTAGGGGCACCATCATGCACGACGGGGAATTAGCATGGTCACGGTAAAGAGTTGACTTCGATCATCCATATACCAAATGGAGTCAGTGACCAGGGGCGGAATCATGGTTCGTTGTAAGACTGGACGGTGAACAGTTCATGCCCGCCACACGAAGTAATGGAATTGATCACGAGTGGGAGGATGCGGTCGAATGAGGCCGATCGATTGGGATTTCATTCATTTGGTCGAGTCACCTGAGAATAAGAAGTATGTAGTACAATTCAAGTAACGTTCTCTCCGAGTCAACTTTGGCCATCACTGATCCACT
>JBBPPI010001013.1:0-12035 GCA_038091915.1 Leccinum griseonigrum | reverse complement strand
AGCGAGCGAGTGAAGAGGAGGAGAACGAGACCTGGACGATGGCGGATGCGGTTGCGTTCATGACGACCCATGTAGCGCTCTGGGTGGGGGACCACGGGGTCTGGTAGGCGACGAGGGGGTCGACGGTCTTGTTCCAGTACGTTGCGGCGGGCATCTCTACTGCGAGATAGCTGAGCATGTAGGGCCAGTGTTGGCTCTGCTGTACGGTGACCTGAAAGATGACATAGAGCGTTGCGATGAGGGATATGAGGAGGGTTGTGACGCCTGTGAGCTGGAGGATGTAATTTGTGCGTGCGATGGGGAAGTGATAGGGAGCGGTGAAGAGAAGGTGGAGGAGGAGGACGAGTGCGAGGGTGAGTGCTACGCCTGTGAGAAGGATTTGAACTGGAAGAGACTGAGCAAACGGAGGTCGATATCTCAGAATTGGATCCTCTGTGAATGACTGTGCCATCATTGATTGACGGAGGAGGTAAAAAGTAAGTATTCTACTACGTAGAGTCCCACCCCACTCCCTCCTGCACCACAAATAACCCCACAGGATCATACTTTTTCTTGATCTCCTTCAGCTTCTCATAATGGTCCCCAAAGAACGTAAACTGCCAGTCGATCTCGTACGGCGATGCCTGTTCAAGTCATTCAGGTACGGGCGACAGCACACCGCTCTACACACACCTCATTTATGTATGCACCATGCCCCGGTGTCAAATCGTGCATCCTCTGTGTCCACGACTTGACTTGGTCAACTATGCCCTCGACCTCGGCGGGCGTCGCAGTTTCATTCCACGTATACCAGCACACCGGGTGTACAACTGCAGTTCGCCACGCAGGAGTCAGCCCAACCGAATCAGCTTCAACCTCGTTCACTTTTCCTCCAGCGACGGTACTGCATGGCCCATCGTCGTCAGCAAACGTCCGCTAACACGACAACGAAAACCCACCTAATCTCTGCGTTGCACTCGATGAGCAACTGCGCAATTTCCGTGCCATTGGCCTCAATCACATCCGGCGAGAGTAGCCGAGACGCAGCCAGCACGTTTCCAACGTTTGCATCTTCTCCTTCAGCCAAGAAGTCACTGAGTGTATCGAACCACGTAGAATAGAACGTCGTCGTGCTTGTAGACACCACCCCAGCGAGTGCCAACGACTTTACATAGTTTTGCCACGCCTCCGCCGCCTCCGTCGCAGTCTCGTTGGTCATAGCCGGGGCCCAGTAGGTGAAGGAAATCCCAGAGCTCGTTGTCTGGCCGTACCCACCCCAACCAGCGTTTGTGAATTGCGATTGGTAGCGCATATACCCCTTCACTAGGTCTAGCACCACAGAGGAATCGTTCGCATTAGCTGCGTATTCCCATTTCTGCGCTGTCACCATTGGGTGTGTTTGATAGGTGACTGATGTGACGATTCCGTAGGTGCCTCCGCCACCGCCCCGCAGAGCCCAGAAGAGATCCGCATTCTGATACTCGTTGGTGACCAAGTACTCGCCCGACGAAAGTACTATGGACATTTCCAACGCATTGTCGACCCCTGAATAGATCCATGAGCCGCCCGGCTGACAAGGTCGTTATTGAAAACTTTACCAAGGCCATAAGTAGGCGACAAGGGAGAATGACCTCCACCTTGGAGCCATCCACCGGTCGAACCAACGGAACCACATCCGCCGCTGACTACCAGACGGCCGTGCTCGTTCGCAGTTGTATCTGCTTCGAGCCATTGCACACCCGCACCGAGCGTCAAGGTACCTGTTCAAACAAGGCCATCAGTATTCGGCTAAATGCACAACTCCTGATACCGACTTTCGAACGTCTGGCCTACTGGTGCTCCCTGGGGAGCCCACGCATTGTTATATGTGATGTCCTTCATATTGTGCGTCCACACCACAAACGATCCCCGGGCTTTGCTCCGTCCGATGTAATCATGGCTACACACGCAACAGCCGTCAGAAACGCACCCCAAAAGGGCCTCGAATCACTCACCCTGTGTTCTTGATGACGAGCTTGAGTTGATGTTCGACTGCGAACTTGACCGCCGCTTGTATGTCCGCTATCGAACGGGCATCGACGCCTATGACAGGCACGCTGCCCTGCCCGCACGCTCCGGTGATGCTCGTGTTCAAGAAACAAGCGTCCCACGTTCCGTTCTG
Source organism: Leccinum griseonigrum (assembly GCA_038091915.1). NCBI lineage: Eukaryota > Fungi > Basidiomycota > Agaricomycetes > Boletales > Boletaceae > Leccinum > Leccinum griseonigrum. The sequence goes on along the minus strand of JBBPPI010001013.1, from coordinate 9,895 downwards.
GAACTGGTACTCCTCCAGGTTGGGTGCCTGCATCGAACCAGGCAAGTCCGTACGCCATCGGTCGATTTTCCAATTTTCTTGGACCTCAGTGCAGTTCCCGGACGGGTCATAACACGGGTAGGCGGTGGGGACGGGATGAACGAGCGGTTGTGAGAGCTGGGATTCGAGTTGGGAGAAGACCTCGGGCGAGGGCCAGCATGGTTGGTCGCTGGTGCAGAAAGAGTTTGACTTGCTGGTGGCTTGGGTGGGCGGGAAGAGGCCTGCGACCGCTAGCGCGATGGCAAAGAGCATGGTCATGCTTGCTTGCTCGGGAGAGACGAAAGTCGAACATTAATGCTCCGTTTTTCAACTACTTAGTGTAGCACTTCGGTTCAGTTTACGTAATCTCTCTTTTTGGTTCGTTGTGTAAAGGCAAGTTCCAATTGGTTAATTCGAAACGGTCCGACCTCAAAGCTCACTTGCGTGGTATGTACCAGCTGGCACCGATATGACGCACGACGCACGTAGCACCTTCGAGTCACGATGGTAGTATCTGGGTCCCGATGGACTGTGAGACTGGCAATGCGATCGGGTGTGCCAACAAGATCGTACGTCCTTTGTTCATCAATGCCGTATCAATGTAAACGCTTGTGTTCAGGTGCTGAAAAAGCTTGCTGTCCGTCGTCTGGTCTACCTCGATCACACTCCGACTTCAAAGAGAAATTCGTTTACCGCGGTGTTTCGTTCGCGTTGGTGAGTCGTTCTTTCATTGCTCGCTGAATCGAACTCTACTCAACTCCCCGTCGTTGGAAAACATACAGCGTTCACAGATGAAAACGTTGCATATAAGCACGCAGGCAGCCGAAGGGGTCATTGAATCACGCGTAAACATGTATATGGGCGAAGCTCACGACGCGTTCCGAACGCAAGAGACCTCTTTACCGAGTCCCATGACCGTCAATGACGTCGGGGGGTGAGACCGATCACGAGGAAGGGATAGATCTTTATTACACTGGCAAGTGTTTCTTGCGCCGAATGCTCGTTGGCAAGGTACTTGCATACCTAGTCCACATGTTGGGGCGTCGATTGGCCATGTGTCCTGTGCCAAGCTGGAAACGATGACGATGGTGGTTTGTGATCGCGGCGTCGTGATATACATAGGACGCGTTTATTTGGCGTGCCATCCGTCGACTATGCTGGGTGAGGATGATGTACTTAGGACAGCGATCGCGAGGGTACGGGGCCGCTGTTGCTCATCGAATGGAATGATGGAGAATCCCTGAGACGTGGGACGTCCGAAATGCCAACCATGTACGTCAGGAACGACCATCGAATCGGCCACTGACACGGCGACTGCTCGTTATCCTCGAGGCTCAAGGTGCTCCGAGACATCGTTAAACTTGGGTAGCAACAGTCCATGCACCAACTTTCCTTGACATGGAACGGTGCCGCGTCTTATACCACTTTGTACTTCTGCTATGACACCGCGAATCCGTATCGAATTGTATAAATCGTCGCATGGCATTCTGTCTGCGGCACGGTCGAGTCTATGCGTCAGAGGGATGACCTTCTCAGAGAACAAGCGGTTCATTCCGCGGTCGGCGTTGATGTGAGGTAGAGTTGCCCGCGGCGTTCCGCAAAGTACCCGCTGAAGCTTGGCAAAAAGAGACGGAAGGATTCAATAGACTCGTTCCATCGGGTTCCTCCGGGCCCTCCCCAACCTCGAGGCCGTCACTGGTCAGGAAAAACTTCCCGCGAGAACGACTCGGTAGCCAAGCAGCCTTGCCATCGATTTCAACGCGTCTACGGAGACTGCACTGGAAGGGCCTTTGGATGACACCGTGTATACTTACGACTCTTTTTCTGCCGCTCTCGGTAATGGGACGGCGCGCACTCGTACTCGCCGTACGTCGGACGAGCATTTTCCACGGGTAAGTCTAGATCGTGAAACACACTAGTAGCTATACATCTCGGAGACCTGCAGGAATACTCGCCCTCAAGGCGTCACCAAGCGTCACACTCGAGATTTCTTCGAATAGCTTACTTGAGTACGAGGGACCCCTCTACCGCTTTCTCTCCCATCGTCTCTTCTTCCTCGACCTTCCACACCACCATCGACTTTTTCACAAGATGTTCCACCGATCTCTCGACCATCTGCGACACCTTGATCTGCACATCACGGTGACGTCGCATCTGAAGCGTTGACACCCTCCAAACTCACAATGGCCCAAACCACCTCACTACCACGCCTCGCTCCTCCCCTCCCCTCTATCACGTCGCAAGGGTCTCTTCCGGGCAGTACTCGCACCCAATTAGGCCGTCGACTTTTTTCGGTTGGACGTTCTCGTGGTTGGTGCGACCGTCTCCGTGTCTGCGCCAAATCAGCATTGAGACCGAAAGAGGAGGTGTCATGTGGATACATGTGCATGTGCCTCTGTGCATGGCGTCGCGGAATCCGTGTTGGAGTCCTACGAGGCCGCAGCTGGCTTTTCCGGGTGGCATCGATGTGAGGAGCGGAACTAAGACGACGAACGGGACGTGACGCATCGAAATGAGAAGAGTGCTGGAAAGAAGAGGTCGTCGTATTCGAGGGAGGTTGAGGACCGCCACGGGGGGTAGTCTTGCGATGAGTCGTCGAGAACGTCAAGTCAGACGACGACGTACAAGTTCCATCGTCGAGTTTGTAGGGTTAAGTGGGATCCAGATGTTGATTCCAGTCGCTCTCGTCCATCCAAGTCGACCTCTGACTCTGATGAGAGGAGACCACCGCCTCCCTCGAGCTCCAGACCAGAACTCAAGTCGGATTCGCTATCAGCCTCGTGGTACGCCCCTTCCCCACACCGCGGGCCTCATACAACACCCATCATGCACTCGTTCCGCTTTCCATCTCCACCCCCAGTTCAGTATGGCGTTCCATCACTACTAGTGAGTTAGACGCGTGACAATGTCTTTCAATTTCCAGCCTCGTGTTCTTTCGCTCTATCACCTGTGTAGTGCTGATGTCTGTTCGCTGGCAGGTGCATCATCTCCCACGAGCCGTGACCCTAATCAAACCAGGGCATTCGCGTCCCATTCGCACGTCTTTCCTTCCCCTCCTGCCCATTCGGTTCATTCGCCTCGACATCCGAACAACCCAAATTTGGGTCGAGACGAATACCAATGGGTTCGCGACTGTGATAAGGAGACAGAGACCCATGGACGCAATGACCACGACAGACTTGGATCCTCCTCCACATACACCTATCGGGGCAACGACGCGCCTAGAAACACCTCAAGTCATCGGAGACAACGACGAGGAAGCGGGCCACGTGGCTACATGCGAGACACCTTGTCTATCGAATCCGTCCACCCCCGTCAAGCTTCTCCGTCGATTCTCCTCGTCTATGTCCTCGGGCGCGGCTCGAATCGAGATGGTCGCGAATTGTCCAAGGCCGCGGTGATATTTCTTGTGCTGAACGGGTCTGTCCGTCAAGGATCGCTGTCGCCCGTCAGTTCCTCGGCGCATTTATTCACAAAGGCGTCGACAATTTGCTCGGGTGCTGGTGAGCAAGATTGTTGCAAGAGAGTAGGGATCTGGAACCCTCCTCGACCTGTTCTGCTTCTGGCGATGACTCCGTATCCACGCATCCGCTTGGCTCATCGCCGCCAACGAATTTCAGTGGGTAGAGGAAAGATTCGTAGGGATTCTGGGAGTCAATGACATCCATCTCTCCTTGCTCGTCTTCGGCTTCGCTGCCCCTTTCGCCGTCGGTGTCGAAGCCTGCCGCAGGATGAATCGGTGAGAGAACGCCGCCTATCCTAGAGGAAAGCCACGAGTCGTCGTCCGAAGCCGCCAGTTCGCAATTCACTCCGTCTGCCAAGTCTAGATCGCTGTCCCCCGGTCCGCGTCGGGTGACGAGCGCTGGGTCGACGCATTCGTCGAGTTCGCAGCCTGCCACGCATTCATCGCCGACGACCACGCCCACGTTTGGGTCGCACCCTCCATTGCCATCACCTCTTCAACGGGTCGGCGTCTTTATGTCTCCTCTCGCTCCTGCTCCCCTCGGCAACTAGGCGACGTTGTTACCCGCGGTCTTAACGGCGACCAGCCCGAAGCGAGGGAGATTGTCGATCGGTTGAAATTATCTTCAGTCGATGCGGGCAAGTGTGGTGTGCTGGGGGCGGATGGGATGTAATGGTTGATTGATTGAGAGGTGGATGGAATACATGGCAAGACGGCATCGTCGTCTTTTGGGTCGGAGGATGAGGGGCAGGGAGATGGAGGGGGTCGCCATTACAGTCGGATGTGGATGCTGGTGCTGGTGCGGGGTCGGACTGTCAAGGTTCCAAGTCCTCGTCCTCCGAGTCTGGTTCGTCTGCATCGGGAGGAAGACAGCATGACGGGAAGATGTCGGGCTCGGAGACGGTTTCGTCCCTTCCCAAGGCTGGTTCGAAAGGTGTCACCACCACCACCACCACCACCACCACAACGGCTGCCAATACCGGTGTCACGCCCTTTCCAATTCTGAGCATGTCGCAGATGGCTTAGGGTGCTAATTTTACGACAGATCACTGTAATCGGACTGTTACTGCATCAGATGGCACAGACGGACCCAAGACGAATGCGATCGCAATCACGCCCTCGAAAGGTGCATGCATGCACCTCTGGTTCTCATTCTCAGATTTCAGTCGGTGCTTCGAACGGTGGTGCGTCGCCATCCAAGCACTCGTCTCATCATCCGCTTCCATCACATCCACATCCCGCCGTCCATCCGCATCCCATAGCGCCTCTAGCCCCGCCTCCTCCTCTGGCAATGATGGCCAGCGTCTCTGTCGGCGCAAATAATAGGGGTGTCGGGGATACGACATGCAAGTTGGTGAGGACGCTGTACGGTTGTTTTTGTTTTTGGCTTTTCGTTCGTCGGCCACATACCACGGACAGATGGAAAGATCGTGATGTGTCTTATTTCTTGTGCATTTTCTCCTTTTCGTTTACTCAACCTTTTTTTGTTTGTTTGGCTATGGAGGAGGGGAGTAATACTACTAATTGTGACGAGCTCAATGTAGGAGTCCATGTGATCCCTTTCTTTCTTTCTTTTGATCTCATTCATGTGTTCTAACTTCTACAGTGATGGTAGTTGGAGTTACTATACTTTCTATGTGCTTTTTGCTCTCACCATGCAAGTCCTTTGCACTTGCAAATTCATTGGTGGACCCAGTCAGGGTTTTTTAAGCTGCTGCTGTATCTCCTATGCAAGTAAATCAAGACATAATGTGAACTACCTTCATTTACTCTCAGGCTAGACATCATGTGACATCACTGACATGACATACTGTCTTGGCTACATATCTGTAAATTGACTGTAATTCAGGGCATGATAGTAGCTGCTACACACAAAGCTGACTGAGTATATTTCTCTAGATTTCTCTTGTTGTTACAATTCTCTCTCTTTCCTTTCTTGACATCTACTTTTCACCTCAAGACAACTTGTTTAGACTTGCATCAAAAGCACACTTTGTTCAATTGCTGCAAATATAGTGGTTATTGAATAAAATCTGAATGATATGATATGCTTTACATACACATCCTCAGTCATCCGATTCTGAAGCACAACATTCAAGATCATCTCAACCTTTTCTTCCTTGGATAGTGTGCCATATTGATTGAAAACTTCCTCCATGTCCAATTTCACCTTTGCAGGTATGTTTGATTGTTTGTACTTCTCTGCAGCAGATTGAAGTGATTGAGGATCTTTTTGATGGAAAAGGTAGAATGAATGCTCCAGAATAAGCAGTATATCTGTAAAGCAATGTTATTTTTGACAAAAAGGATCTTTTATTTTTTGGTGGGAAACAAAAACCAACCAATACTCTTGAGTACACCTTGCTGCCATGTATCCTGTGGTCTTCAATTTGACTGTGATACAAAGTGAGATAAAAAGTGAATTTACCATACAACCAGGTTCCAGAATGGATGATTGACTGATAGGAAGATTGGACTGAATGATGAAATATTAGAACTGAAAGGCAATAGAATGAACCTACATACATGGTTGTTGTGAATAATCTGCATCAATGATAATGAATTATATCAAGATGGAGGGCAAATATGATGAATGGGATTTACTGCCTATAAATGATGAGATATCATCAACAAAATATTGATATAGTTAACTCTTACAGACTAAGATGAATGTAATCAGATTGTAGATCAATATTAGCATTTTGCCACAATAGAAATGGAAAGAAATTACATCCTGCAGGTTATAAAATAATGATGTGAGCAAATGTCAAGTCTGTATGATATTTGAGTTCAAAGAACTTACAGCCTGTGAATGACAAAGGATTTCATAAGTAAAACATTGCAAGATGGGATGAACAATATATTATTTACCTCCTATGGAATATGAAAACATGCATCATCAGTAAATAATTCTGGACCATATGCATAATGCATTGACATGAAGATGATGAAATATACCTTCTACAATCAGCCAAAAGGACAGTTGTAAGATTGAAATGATGATCCAGGTGAATGGTGAAGTGCAACTCACAGTCTGTAATCAATGAAATACAGAGAGGTGGATATTAATTGTGATAAACATCAAAATGTTGTGTGAGCTCACCAGCTAAATAAAGCAACATATAACTTAATTGAAAACATTGTGGGACATGATGCAAAACTCACAGACTATCATCACCATGGCAAGATAAGAAGAAATAGCATTATTCATGAACATCATCAGCATCACCACTCTCTGCTACATTCCACAATGCACAACTCACAGACTGTGATTTGCAGAGCAGAATGAAGAATGAGTAGACATCATCAGCATCACTACTCTCTGGCACATTCCACAACTTGAATGCACAACTCACCAACTGTGATTTCCAGAGCAGAATGAAGGATGAATGGACATGGCATCATCAGCATCACCACTCTCTGGTACATTCCACAATGCACAACTCACCGACTGTGATTTCCAGAGCAGAATGAAGAATGAATGGACATGGCATCATCAGCATCACCACTCTCTGGTACATTCCACAATGCACAACTCACTCTCTGTGATGTCCAGAGAATGGACATGGCATCATCAGCATCACCACTCTCTGGCACATTCCACAATGCACAACTCACAAACTGTTATTTCAGCAGAATAATAATTCATGATATAAGTCACATTTTGATTATCTTTGCTCATTGCAGGAATAAGCAACTCACTGTCTGTGGCAGTGGTTCCCATAGTGAGATACAATCAATTATCATAAATCTGAATGTTATGAATCTATCTCACCCAAAAGTGTGGAAACCATCTTGCAATATCTTCAGGATTAATATTTCCTCTTTTGTGTTCAGAAAGTGCTGATTGCTGCTGGCTGTCCAAAACACTTTTTCAGATTATAGCATCTCTCTTGGAAGAAGATTCAATGTTCAGTACTCACTCTCGAACTGCAAATTTGATACACAATGCTATGCTTCTTTCCTGTGCAGTGACAAACAGCATTTGCAAAGCCTCCTCATTCAGAGCCTCAGCCGTCTTTTCCAACAGTATCTTACACCCTTCATCTGACTTGTGCATTCCTTCCATGCATGCAAATTCCATGAGCTGAATCAGTCATTAGAAAGAGGAACAAATACCTTCAATCCGAACACTACTTTTTGGTGCATGCTTCAGTTCACAGAGACGTTCCCATACATTGGCTTTCTCAAAAATTCCGTCTATGAGTTCATGTGCCTTTTCCATCTTCTCCTTTCGTGGCAGCATTCGGTCATTCCCAGTTAGTTTGCCCAAGGCTACCGTCAACAATGCATCAAACTTGGTGAACAACACAATAACCGGCACTGGACAACTTGTGAGCTTGAGCAAACCTTAAATTACAAAAATGTAGTCACCGTTTCTCGTGTCACATTCATTAAAAAATATTTCTTCGGACCGTTGGATTGACCGTCCCAATTTATCCATTGGGATACAGTACCTATTCAGTATAATAACCAGTTAACGACTATTCAAACCGTACGTTCCAACAAGTTGGAGCTATTACCAAATGGCATGAATCCGTTTCTTGAGAAATGTCGTGTTCGCACGATCTGCGATGAACTTCTTGAGTCGTTCGACTTCGTCTACAGAACCAGCTTCAAAGCCCTGCGAGTCATGAAAGATGAATTTATTGTTGCTCCGGAAAATCAATTCGTTCTCGATGTCGTGCATTCCGCGCTAGCATGCACCGGTAAAGATGCGCCTCACGTCAGACTCCAATATGTAGTATGTGCTGGTACTCACCCCCATGGTTCCCTTGACCTGGGACAGATCAATCTAGTCGCACGGTTCGGTAACCCAGTCATCTGTATGTATGAAATCAAGTACGCACCTTGTTGCCTTCTCCATTATAGACCTCCGGGTTTTCGGTAGTATTACAGATCGCGCGGAGAATAGTCGTCTTTCCAGCGTTCGCCCGCCCAATGATAAGGATCCTGAAGCGGCCGAATTTCTCTTGGATGTTTTCAAAACCACCTGTTTCGTCCGTCTCCATATCAAGCGAGAGAGCTGAGGGTCGAAGAAACTGTGGAACGTAGTGTTGAAGCAGTAGTCACCGTGAGGGCGAGAGGAAACGGAAGAAGCGGTGTTCGTCGCCGATCGATCCCCCATCTACATCCGAGTCCGACATCCGACACTTCGGAACGGCAGGTCCGAGTCCGTGTGTCACGTATGTTCGAGTTTAATCGGTTTCTTCCGGATTGCATCTGACCAGCTATTCGACGAGATCGAGACGAGAATTGCTGTCATTCCAGCCCACTGCCACCCTTGATATATACAATATCACGGACGAGTAGCTCAAAGAAAGAAAGAGAGAAACATATGTAAGAATAGCCGCCACTTCCCGAGTCGAAAGATACTTAACGCGTCTCTCATGATGACCTCTGACAGGTCTCGTCAAGAATGCCGACTCCTCCTATCGTCTTCTCTACCGCGGCGCGCTCTCCCTACCCGATCCCTACCTTCAACTAGACGGCATCGCGTTTTCGGCCCGCCTGGCGTCGTCATTCGCAATGCTGCAGGACTCTCCGTCGTCCTCCCTGTCATCGCGGTCCGACGCATCTAGCACGCGCGAGCTGATGTACAACCTGCTCGCCCTGGCGTTGGAGACTATGCGCGGACGGCAGACGTCGAGGTTCAAGGGCACCGTTCGTATGCAGGCCGTATGGACCAACAATAGCGAGGATGCTTACATGTGCGTCTCTACCTTTTCTGTCTTCAAGTTCGCGCTGCGTGCGTGACGGCGGGCTGAACGGTAACTTTGTGCTCAGGGACATTCACCCGTATGCGACGTTGACCAGGATCTATTTCGAAAATACCCTGTGTCTGTCTCCGCTAGTTGCTTCTCCGCATGACACGCATGGCCCGATGAAGACGACCGTCGGCGTTCACCTATCTCTAGGAAATACCGGTGCGTTTCTCCAGACCACCATCCGATTCATGTGGTGTTCCTACCCAAGACCACCGACATCGTCATCTAGGGAGTGATAAACGATCTGTTACATCCCCCTCCACTACAGCTGTCGCCCGCTGTGACGTCCACCTCCATGGAGACCCCGCCGCTCAGTGTGCGTGTTGCGCGCACCACGTCCGGATGACCCAACGCCTGAACCTGAACCCTGAACGCGAGCAGTCCAAGTCTTGAATTCGAAGTGCAAAGATAAAACAACAAGCAACGTAAGTAATCCGTCCATCGCCCAGCGTGAGGGTAACACCAAGATCGAATGCCTCCCCTCCTCTCCTTCCGATCCTCGAACCGCACATCTACAACCCTCACTGCCTCCCCTTGTCCCTGCCCTTCCCCAGCCGCACCACCGCCCACACCACCCTCCCGTCGATGATCCATCACCCTCACCCTCGGCACCCTCACGTACCCACACTCGATCGGAATCACATTC
>JBBPPI010001012.1:0-12044 GCA_038091915.1 Leccinum griseonigrum | reverse complement strand
TCCTGCTGATAGGGTCATAACTCGGCAAAATGGACGAAAATGTAATGGTACAGTTTTTGACCCCCGATTGGACAATCGGAGACCACAAAAACCCCATGAAAGAGACGCCAATCGAGTTACAAGCCAACTTGAACTTCAAGTTGCTGATGTGTGATTCCGCACAATCCATTACGTGATATGTACCTACCTGAGCCTTCTTCCTGAAAATAGATGGCCCGTATTGCTTGAACTTTCGATGACGTAGGACTCCACTTGGTGCGCAGTCGCTATCAGGCCCTTTTGGAGTGTTCTCATGATCGCGAGGGAAACTGAGTCATTTCAGATTAATCCTAAACTAACTGACCAAACACTATAATAAGCTAGACGAATTAGTAGCGAGCAAGAGAACTCCGGACGCAGTATCTGTTTGTAGCGAATGTATATCTAAGAATCTGAAAGGAGAGTCGTCATAAACGTCGTGGCAAGTTGGTAGTGGTTATCTATAACGGGTCCGAGGTCGGAAATCGCGCAAAGCCTTCATTCACATCGCGCTGGCGACAGCTTTCGCATACGACTTGCCCTTCCAAGCGAACCCATCATTGACGCTAGCACGAGTGACGTATTCCCATGGCTCGTCGGCATCCGCGTCACCGTCGTCCAACGCGATAACGGCCCGAATCGGCGGAATCATCTCGAAATCAAGCTCTGCAACCGGCAAGAAACCAATCAGTCAGCAAAGGACAGAGACAAGTCCCACGAATTCCACTCACGTCTCGCCTTGGGCTGCCGCGGCTTCGAGATAACGTCGCCTAGCGTCAGCTCCGTGAATGGCGAGACCGGCGACTGCGGGTGCGCCGGCGCTACGTCCTCGACCAAAGGTTTCACAGGTTGTTGCTGTCCCTTGGCCCGGGGTACTTCCCCGTCCCAAGCCTCCATACTCAGCCTCCGGACGAGCTTCACTCCCCGGACAACCTTGAGTCCCAGAGCGCGCACAGTAGCGGCCTTCTCCTTGCGCTCCTTCGCGAGCGCATGCTCCTGGCGCTCCTTGGTGCGGTGACGAGCGTGCTCGTGAGCGCGCAGGTCCTTGGCAGCGGAGCCCCCCAGATCGTTCAGACGGGCACTGAACACGTCATTGGGGGATGGGTTGGGTTTGGTGGATGATGTGGTAGACATGAGAGAGAGATAGGAATCGACGTGTCGCATTTATATAGGTTGCTCTGAGTGACGTGACTCGGACGAGTCCGTTTTGCCTATGGCGCGGGAACAGCTTCGCCAACCGAGCAGGACTCGCCTGGTGCCAAAGCCATGTAAGACAGACAAAGAAGGCTAATGGGAGCGCCATCATTCCTAGTCATACACAGCAAGGCACTGCAACTTGATATGTCAACAGACAATGGCACGGCGCCGACAGTTGGCCGAAAGAGCAACGAAAGAGCGCACAACAAGGAACGGGATGCCAGGCCACGTGATTCTATGGGTTATCTTATCTGGAACGCAACTCACACGTGCGACAAAGTTACAAAAGCCCACGTTTGCATTCACTTCGAGACTGCAACTTGTCAGTACTAGTGTACAATAAGCGCGACACACACGTCCAATGAACCATACAACATCATCCCTCTATTCTTTTCGTGTTCGGAGGAACTCGCTACATGGGCTAGTTCTCGCCTTTCACTTTTCAAGCAGGGCAGGAGCTTTCAGACCAGCAGACAACCCCTTGTCTCCAGCGTAAATCGCACCCGTTCCTTGGAGCTCCTCCCTAAAAGAGATGTTCAGAATCGTGCAAACATCTAAGCATGTCGGGCTTACTCGATGCGCAACAATGCGTTGTATTTGGCGACACGCTCGCTTCGGGCTGGTGCACCAGTCTTGATCTGACCAGTACCAAGAGCAACGACAAGGTCGGCAATAATAGTGTTCTCGGTCTCACCGCTGCGGTGAGAGACCATGACACCCCATTTGTCCGACTGGGAAAGTTGTGCACTGAAAATGCGATATATATATCAATGGCATACGACGAGACGGTTGGAACGTACGCCTGAATGGACTCGGAAATGGTACCGATCTGGTTGATCTGACAACGAGAAATGTTAGTAATTTCCCAATCCGAGAACTGAACCACTAACCTTGAGAAGCAGACCATTGCAAGCCTTCTTCTCGATAGCGGTCTTGATGCGTTGAGGATTGGTGACTGTCAAGTCGTCACCGACAATCTGAACTGTGCTCCGCTTCGTGAAGTGAGACCACGCCTCCCAGTCGTCCTGGTCGAAGGGATCTTCGATAGAAACAATCGGATACTTGTCGATATAGCTGAGGTACAGATCGGCGAGTTCAGTCCCAGATATCCACTTCTGGGGGTCAGAGTTGGGGTTCTTGAAGTCCAGGTCATATTTTCCGTCTTTGTAGAACTCCGACGAGGCAACATCAAGAGCAATCTTAATCTTGCCCTCGTAGCCCGCCTTCTTAATGGCCTCGCTCAAGAGTTCAAGTGATTCCTCCGCACCACCGACGTTAGGGGCAAATCCTCCTTCGTCGCCAACGTTGACAGCTAACAGAAACAAATCAAGCCAACAAGGACCAGAATAAATCGCACATTTTACTGACCGTCGATTCCGTACTTGGCGCTGATAACCTTCTTCAGGGTGTGGTAGGTTTCCGTGCCGATCTTCATTGCCTCAGAGAAACTGGAGGCACCGGTTGGCAAGAGCATGAACTCCTGGAACGCGAGCTTGTTTCCCGCATGCGAACCACCGTTGATAACGTTGAAAGCAGGGCAGGGCAACACATAGGGAGGCTTGACGCCCGCGAGTTCAGCCAAGTGTTGGTACACCGGGACGCCCTTCTCGGCAGCACCAGCCACGGTAACCGCAATGGAGATACCAAGAATAGCGTTAGCACCGTACTTGCCCTTGTTGGAGGTACCGTCTTGTTTGATCAGGAAGTCATCGATCTCCTTTTGTTGAGTGACCTTGAGGCCTGACTTTATCAGTTCTGGCCCGAGGACGTCATTGACGTTTGCAACAGCCTTCGAGACACCTGTTCGAGATAGGGTTACTGGTGTCAGATGAAACACAGTAAACTCGACTTGCCCTTTCCGACATAGTTGGCCTTGTCATTATCGCGAAGCTCGACGGCCTCGTGGGCGCCAGTGGATGCACCGGAGGGTACAGCGGCACGGTAAAGACCTGTCAAGATGTATAAGTGGGTTTGATCAGTAGGTGTATGCCAGCAATCACCTTTGTCAGTGGTGAGGTCGACTTCGACGGTTGGGTTTCCGCGGGAGTCGAAGATCTATGCAACGATGGCTCTCAGCATGAAACAGATCGAGCATATATGCGGGTTGCGATTACCTGGCGTGCGTGAACTTTGACGATGGACATGATTGGGAAAGCGAAGACGGAAGATTTCAGCGGTCTGCAGTCTTATAGGGACCGTAATTGGCGTGGGAAATAGATTATCTTCCGTACCGGCACCGTGGCTGAGGGGGTCCAAGGAGACGCTCAATATTGTCAAGATTTGACTGCATATCGTAGCTATAAGCATTCTTTTTTCCTATAGATAGCACCGTCCGACGTCCTCAACGGCGTTTCCGACCCTCGCCTTTCTTACCGAGTGGTAATGACTTGAGCAATGCTGCCTTTCCGCGGTTTTTGTTCTTCACATTCGTATTCGTGTAGAAATTCTCAGCACGTTTCTGCATTGATTGTGAAGACCAAATAAATTGGAGGGAAAGAGGTAAAATACTTTGTTGGTTTTCATCCGAATCTCTTTCTTGGAGGGCGCAGGTGGGTTTCTATCCGAGGACACATCACCTGCTCGATGATGAGATCGACCAAGAGCGAACGATGGTGACGCAAGACACTTTACCTTCAGCTGGTTCTGCACTAGAATCGTTACGGTGGTCCTCTTCTTCGAACACGTCGTGCCATGACAGCTCCGGATCAGCATCGGATGCACCCTCCGACGCGGCTTGTTCTTCTTCACCGGAAAGCTCGTCTGATAAAGCCTCCTCACCACTTCCGGCTTCGCCCTCCAATGGTCTGATGTCCTCAGCGAGGAATGTATTCTTCTGCATAATCGAGTTGAGGTTCTGCTTGACGCTCACGACCACCCTTTCCTCCTCTTCCTTTGCCGCCTTTGCCTTCCCTTTAGCCTTTGTTTTCGCTTCAGCTGCATTAAGCGCTTCGGGTCTTTCAGGAGGCGGGACGAAAAACGGAATGCGACCTCGAACCCAGTCGGAAAGTATAATCTTGGCGACACCATCTACATCTGGTTCTCCGCCTTTGAGTAGTCGCCCTTTCATCTTGGCCAGCGTATTCAAAAATTGTTCTGGATCCCATCCCTCTGTTGGGTCGTCTGGATTGGGAAGGGGAACGTTATACGTCCGGGAAAGGTAGAGCGGTTTTACGCGCTCCATCAGTGCGGGTATATGTTCTGACGGAGTGGGCAAGGCTTCGACACGTAAGACCCCCTTGAGAACTGTTGAAGTTTGCGAATCGTGTGCAGATGTAGGTACGATGCCGGGACAGTCGATGAGATAGATTCGTCGAGTCAGTGTGATGTATTGCCAGACCTAGAACGAAATCATGCGTCCGGTGTCCGGTAAATATGTCGAAGGAGATTGACAAACCTTGGTTTCTCCTGGAACCGGTGCAACGCAGCAAACCTTGCCACTTTTGAGGGTATTTATGACACTACTTTTACCGACGTTGGGGTATCCCACAAAACCAACCGAGATTTGCTTCTTATCCGAGTGAAGCTGCGAGAACTGACGAAGGAGCTGTATGAGAGAACCTTTGCCGAAGGAGTGATTTGGCGATGCATGGAATGCGATTGTGGGGTATCTTGGGGTAAGCTGCTGTATGTATCGTGCCTATCCAGAACAATACGCATACATTGAACCGATATAAACAAGGAACCACTCACAGTCACCCAGTTGGGTACTAAATCGCACTTGTTGATCACCAATACAACTTGTTTGTGTGCCTTTTCTTTCTTCAAGTACTCCAATACCGACTCACACATAGTTCCGAGCGGATCACGGGCATCCAAGATGTGCAGGACGACGTCTGAAGAGTCAATCACCTTGTATAGCTCGCCGTATATACGCCGCGAGGTGCCTTTTGAGAAGATGGGCTCGATGTGATCGGCATGAACGGGTTGGAAATCTCCAGTAAATGCACCAGACGATCCATCCACACAGTCTTCACTCTGTTGAGCAGCCGCTGCGCCTACTTTGCCAAGTTCCTCGAATGTTCCGACGTCCAACTTGGGTTTCTTCCGCTGGGCTTTTGGACCGAACGTTTCATTGAATGGTTCTGTTTCTACAATGTGGGATCGCTGAATGTAAACGAAGTCAGGACGTGTACAACATCGAACCATAGCGGGAGCTCACCTTGCGAATATTTGGGCTGGCCGTGTCTTCCAAAAGTGCCATTGGAAGCTTATTTCGGCGCAAAAGGACAGAATAAGGGTCATCCTTTTTGGTGGATAGACTCGTTCTGAAGTGGTCAAGCGCAGTTTGTGATATCACTCTCGTATTGCCTGAATCGATGCTCTCAGGAATCAAAACGCAGACATGCACTCGAATACGCACCAAACCACCGTCGATCAGGTTGTACACGCCCTGGTTTGGTCTCGCTTTCTCCTTTCTGGAAAGCAGCGGCTTTGATTATGTTTCCGTCCTTGTCCCGGACGGCCTTTCCCCCGGTAAGCATCTTGGCTCGGGCGACTTGTTTTGCATTGCGATAGAAATTTTCGCCTTTGAGTTTTTTGAGGGTTATATCCTTGGAGGATTTTTTGGGCGAGGACGCCGTTTGCTTCTTCGTTGACACCATAATGCAACAAAGGTAGTACAGTAAGTACTAGCCCGAGGGAACTTCAAATGCCACTTTCCCACATTACCATATGGGGACTAATAACCTAACCTAAGGTTGCCGCCAGCATTTCGTGACCACAAGCCTCATAGACTCTGGTCTGGTCTGCACTGCATGCTTCTCTCCAACAGTCGATGACAGCGACGCTCACTGCGCTTCTGCTCCATTCTGTTTTCGATCAGATAATAACCACGATGTAACTAACAGCCACGTCGGGGCAACTTGGAAGACCGTATCAGTAAGTGTTTGATGGGCGGAGTCAAGCATGCTGATACATCATAGAGTCTATATCGCGACACTGTCATTAGCTATCCTTATAACGCATGCAGTCTAAGGACGACCCAGAGCGAATCAGACACTCTGCGATGTTGCCGCTGATCCTCTACGACATTCCCTCCAAGCTCCCTGGTAACACTTGGTCACCCAACCCTGCAAAGCCAAGGTGCGATCACAGAATTTCCGTAAATGTCGCCATTGATAAATGAATGTACCAGATTCGTTTTGGGTTATAAGAATCTTCCGTTCACAACTGCCTGGATCGAGTACCCTGACATCGCCCCAACGTTGAAAGAAATCGGTGCATTACCAACTTACCGTCCAGATGGGACTGAACAGTATACCCTACCTGTTCTCAGTGATCCCAATACTGGTGTCCTGATGAGCGGATCCTGGGAAATTGCCGAGTACCTCGATGCAACCTATCCTGAGAAGCCCATCTTCCCCAAGGACTCCAAGGGACATATCAAAGCCTTCGAGTCCACGGTCATCGCGTCGCAGGGAGATTCTGAAAGATTGACCTATCTACGCACAAGGCAGATCGTGAATGGCCGCAGTTTGGAATACTTCACTACTACGAGAGAAGCTAGCATCGGAGAGACATTTGACAAATGGTCTCCGGAAGGACCAATGCGGGACGCTCACTGGGAAATCGTCGAGAAGTGCTTCCTGGGTTCCGCGAAGACATGGTACGACGAGGTTGAGGGAAGATGGTTGATGGGGAACACCTTTCCTACGCAGATATCGTATTTGCGGCTCGGTTGTTTTGGTTCAAGAGGATATTTCGGGATGACGAGTGGCAGAGAATTGCTTCTCTGCATGACGGGAAGTGGGGGGAATTACTTGTTGATGTAGAAAAGGAGTGTAACCAAGTTATTATGGAGTAGACTTACGAAGTGGATCGAACTTGAATGTACGATACCAACGACTCAAATTCCAGATGTGGATTTTGTGAAGCAAGGCGCACCTCGTGACGCCATGGCTGCACTATCTCTTCTTTTTTTCTTCTCTCCTTCTCGCGCTTACCATGTCCTTGTGGAAAAAAGTTGTTGCAATATTGTGATATTTGCACGACCACAGTAGTTGGAAAATCATGGGCACAGTGCCGAACGTGTTCAAGTCAAGACGACCTTGCGGGCGTGATCGTCGATGCGAATGATACGTCGTTTTCCAACGGCATTAATGAAGTCATCGGTTTCATCCCCGTCTGTGAGTTGAAAGTTCCTTGTCGCTCGTCCGTCCTTTCATGAGCTAATCCCGAGTCTACAGCCCTCCAGTTCAGCTCGCGCCAAGGCGCACTCGCTGAAAAAGTCACGCTCCCCGAGGACAACTTTGCATTGAAATCGGCCGAACTCTTCTGGGAAGAACTTGGCACTTCCGCTCGCTGCGCTGACGACCATCCAATCCCGCCCGTGTGGTGGGTCACCGTGGGTGACATCGCCACTTCAAGCTTCATCCCCCAGCGATGGGCACTCGATCTTCGTCAAAGGGGGCTCTACCTCCGTGGGCATCTACGCGATTCAGCAAGTCGCCAAGGCTCTCTCGCTCCGAGTCACTGCCTCTGCCTCTGCGCGGAGCGAAGGCGCAAGGTCGGAGCGGACGCATTTCTTGATTATACTGCGCAAACTATCAGCGAGTAAGAGTCTCGGCCGACACACCGATTCCTCGGTTTGGCATGGTTCTTGACGCAGCGGGGTCGTCGGACACAGCATTATACATCAAATCAGAATACCTGAAGAAGGGTGGCATGTAGGTGACTATTGGATCTTGGGTGGGCAAAGAAGGATGGTTGGTTTGGTTGGGTCAGTGGACGGGTGCGATTTTAAGTCCTTTTTTGGGAGGTGTATCGACGACGTGGAGGTAAGTTGTGTACGTTGATGGGTAAATCATGCAGCGTTCGCTGATCTTCGTTATTTCTGTTTCCCTACAGGATAGTCCATGTTGAAGAACAAGGAGGCTATGAAGATATTATGTATGTTGATCGAAAGAGGTAGGTTCTTGGATCCTGGTTACACATACTTGTCGAACTAATTAGAACAGGTATGCTCCGTCCCTATGTCGATTCGATGTATGTCTTCAGGTCAGTGCTGGATGCATATGATAGGATATTGACGGGCCGGGCGATGGGCGATGTTGTTGTCAAGATCGAGTGACGTAGTCTAAGAAATGCGATTTATGCTTTCGAGGTCGGAATGTCCAATGTTTGATCACGAAGCCTTTCTGAACCCACCATTGTGTTCGTATCGTGTTTTTTTTTCGCCCGCTTCGCACCTGATCTGTATTTTTAAGCGACCAGGTGTACTCTTATCTGGATCAATAAGCGATCATGACAGCATGCGTCAGCCATCTCTTGGGGGCGTCACACCACTGGCACTGGCAATGACCATCACACAGCACGAAATTATCGTGAGGTCACGCACACAACCGGTCGATTCATGGATCTACCACTACAACCGCTGTGATATCTCCGATGAAGGGTATGTATGCAAGAGCCTGACTTTGTGGGACTGCTCGTTAGACAATTCAGCTGGCATTCAGACATGGGAGGTCACGAAGTATGCGATAGACGCCACTGGAGATCAATGTGCGGTGTCTTTTGCAAGCGTGTTGCGAGGTGGAACTGAAATCCCTGACATCGCGCGTCGCAAAAGTGTGCGGTTGGACGGGGCGAGAGGGAAATTGTATTACTATACTTACGATGGTCGTAGACGTTGAATAGGTCGTAATATAATGGCATTGGAACTGGAGGTAACATTTTTGGTCCCGTGCTCACTACTTCTACCTTGTAAACCTTTAATACCATTCCAATATTCATTGGTCAATCGTTGTGAAATAAACCTAAACTTCAAGTTCGGATGACTATGGTCTTTGCTATATTTTTTCCTACAACGAGTGTCCAACCGTTTTTGAACGTCACTTCATGTGTTGGGAGGAGAGGGGGACGGGCTTCGCGCTCTCCGACCCGAGATAGAAACCCGTGGGAGGGAACACCTCGCGAACTCGTGCACCCGGCAATCGGGATCGCGAGCGCCGGACCCCAGAAATGAGCGGCGAGGAGTCGAAGTGGGAAATGGAAGCAGGGCGGGGTGCGAGCGACGTGGTGGCTCCACTCGTGCCTCACTGCGCCATGCGTCCCTGAATTTGTTTTCGGCTCAGTCATTCGAGTGTTCTAATTGGAGGTAAGGACGGCCTAGTGTGTTTGCTGAAGTTAAGCCCAATAAGAATCAAGTTCTTAAGGTGGACCTCCCAATGAAACCATGTCAGGAATAGTAGACCCTCCTATAAGATCTCCGCTTACATGTACCGAAGTTCTGGAAAATGGAAGCTGTAGTAGACAAGCAGATCATGAGTATCAATCAAATATGTGGATGTACGTTATGGAAATACCCGCTGTGCACTACAAAAAAGCGAAAGAATGACTCTTGAGCGGGTCAGACGAACCATTATGTTACCGCTCGTCCTATATGACCTCCCCTCCAAGCTACCCTACAAATGTTACTCGCCAAACACTGCAAAGCCAAGGTGAGAGAGCTTACCACAGTCACGGCGACTTGCCGTTCAACGGATGTTGCAGATTTGTTTTGAGCTACAAGAATCTTCCTTTCACGACCGTCTGGGTCGAGTACGCCGACATCGCTACAAAATCAAAAGAAATTGGCGCATCCCCAACTGCACATGCAGATGGGAGCAAATGCTTTACCTTACCCATTCTCAGCGATCCTAACACCGGCACCGTCGTCAGTGACTCCTGGGATATTGCCCAGTACCTCGACGAGACCTATCCGAAGAAACCTATCTTTCCCAATGGCTCCAAGGGCCTAATCAAAGCTTTTGAACCTAGAATGCCTGCACTGCTAGGAGCATCTGTAAAATTCGTTCTACTACGCACTCGAAGCGCTTTGAATGATTGTAGTCTGGAACACTGGAGCGGTAAAAAAGAGGAGGAAATTGGAGGGAAAGTTGACGAATGGTCCCCGGAAGGACCAGCGCGCGACACTCACTGGGCGATCATCGAGACAAATTTTCTGGGAACCGCAAGGACATGGTATGACCAGGTTGAGGGGAAATGGTTGATGGGGGATACCTTTTCCTATGCAGACATTATCCTGGCGGCACGCTTGTTTTGGTTCAGGAGGGTGCTTCTTGACGACGAGTGGAAGAGAGTTGCTTCTATTCATGATGGGAACTGGGGGGCTTTCCTTGCGGATGTTGAAAGGGAATGTAACCTTGTCCTTCACGCGGACTAGACATACCAATCATGTTACCTTTATCGCTTCCCCACCAACAACAGCACATTAAAGTCTTCAAGTCGAGTAAAGTTCAAGGTTTCTATGGACTTCACCGAGGTTCTGGCGAATGGAAGCTGTCAATATGTGGATCGATCTGTCGACAACTACTTACGTTATGGGGAAGTTTTCTACCCACCAGACAATGGCTCAGGGGCAGGTCAGACAAACCCGCTCTGTTGCCGCTCGTCCTTTATGATCTCCCCAGCAAGCTCCCTGATAAGTGTTTCTCACACAACCCTGCCAGCTAAGCCAAGGTGAGAGGGTGTCATGACCCGTAGTGTGGTGTCGTCCAACGGACATTTTAGATTCGTCTTGAGCTAATACAAGAATCCTCCATTTGGGTTGTACATCGCTCTCCAAATAAAAGAAATCTGCGCATCGCCAACTAGACATTCAGATGGGAGCGAACACTTTACAGTACAGTACCTGTTCTTAGCGATCCCAACACCGGCGCCATGGTAAGCAATTCCTGGGATATTGCGGAGTACCTCGATGAGACCTACCCAGAAACCTATCGTCCCTCTTCGAGCCCGCAGTATATACGTTGCAAAGAGCTTCTCTGAGACTCCTTTTACTGCGCGCGCGGCGGATTTTGAATGAGCAATCTCGTCACCACCTTGAATACTCCACCACCACAAGAGAAGCACTCATTGAGGCGAAAGTGGATGAATGGTCCCGGGAAGGGCCAACGCAGGACCTCACTGGGCCATCGTGCATCATCGAGGGGAGTCTTTTGGGTTCCACAGACATGGTACGACAAGGTTGAGGGAAAGTGGTTGATGGGAGATACCTTCTCATATGCAGACATTATCCTGGCAGCACGCTTGTTCTGTTTTAAGTCGTTTCTTGACGACAAATGGAAGAGGGTTGCTTTCTTGCATGGGGGAAGTTGCTGGCAATGTGGAGATGGAATGTAACTCTGTGTGCTGGAGCGATGACCAGGAATATTAAGATTCATGTGCATGCAAGTGTACAACACAAAGGTACCTTTGAGCAATGTCAGTGCGCTGGAAGCACTTGACCATAACTCGTTGACCTGGTGCCGACCTTTCCTAACCTTTGACCAGCCCGAAGACGTATGAACAGCGGTGAAGATGCCAACATGGATGGTTCCGCAAACAATGTTGTTATAATCTAACGGTAACCAATACATGGAATCTGCTCAAAAGACTAGGAATCAGAAATGATATGTTCCAGGTTTATGTCGACATGCCGTGTCCTGCAAAAGCGTCGAGACGACACTTCCTAAGCTGGTGGATGCTCTCGAGAGATCAGGACTTGCAATGCGCAAGTCACTGGCACTGTCATCGACGGTGGAGCGGTCTCCATCGCGCAGCGTGGCATTCTCCCTTGAAGAAGGAGAAAAAGAAGAAAAAAAGCTGTCTTATAGGTGTTCGGCTATTCCCATTCTCACGGTACCAAAACGGAATCAAGTTTTGGTCGTGGACTCGCATATGCGGGTGTCAGCGCTAACAAGTCCATGTTCAGGTCGCGTATCACTCAAGGTGGGTCATTTTGCTACCTTTGCATGATGACATTGACATGTTCATTCTTGCATCTAGTTTCGCGTTGTCTCGCGTCCTCGAGCCGCGCAGACCTACACACCTCTGCCGTTTGTCGAGCT
>JBBPPI010001011.1:0-12056 GCA_038091915.1 Leccinum griseonigrum | reverse complement strand
AAGACCTATGTGACCTTGAGGCTTTGAGGTTTGTCGAAACGAGTGATCTAGGATCATTTGACTTTGTGGACCCGGCGGATGTACTGAGGGGTTGTCACCTCTTACCTGCTTTCCAACACGGAAAGCTTCATGGAGAACTCCACAGAGAACTGTCGCCCATTGCACGCGATTCTGAAGACTGGAAGTACTACTATGTTAACAAGTAAGTGCTATTCATCTCCGTTGTATGATAATGGCTTAGGTTGCGTCAAGATTTGTAGATCGAGACATGTTGCTCAGGTACTACTGGGGTCTCGGTGTTGGGCATATATATTCTCATGTCCAAGGCCTGTCTAACGAGAGCCAGCCCTTCACTGGGACTGAAACCCAATCAACTACTCAAACCGACCCCGGCGACCCGTCCGATGCTACCTCATCTACATCCCAAGGTCAACCACAAATCGGTCGTACGGTTACTCAACCGTTCGACAATGACCCCAATGCGGAGGCAGCGGAGCTTTTGCTACCTTACTGGGATGGCGAGGAACTGGAATGGGAAATGCCTGACTCCGGGTCTGCTTCAGAGGAAGGGGGATCGGATTACTCGGACAATGATACTCGAGTTATGTATACGCTTTACGGTGGGGACGGTGGGGAAGCTGACTATGACTAGTAACTAAGTACTGAACAATGTTACCGTTGTCCTCCAAACTTGTCTACATACATTTGGGGTTGGAAATTCGCTCTGTGGTTGTTTCCCACAGGTCTACCAACCACATACTATTCTCGGCCCTTTCGAGAGTATCTAGTGGTCGCGGTCAAGCTTTCTCCCGACGGAATATTCATCACTGCTTCCACGGGATACAAGAAGTTTATTCAAGTCGCCAACTTGAAGTTTCGAGTTCGGAAACACACCACGCGACGTTTTCCTGCAAACGCCAACCGCGTCTTTGACTTGCTTGGTGAGGGCAACATCCATTGTCTCGACGAGGAAGACGCTCACAAGATGGTGCATTCACAGCGACAAAAAACTAACGTGCGTTCCATGGCACTGATCTGCGATGACACAGTGATGATAGCCTGCACTCAGTCGTTGGTCTCACTTTGGAACACCACAACGCATCAACAAATCGGGACCGTCATTAACCACTTCTCGACCGCTGGAGAAAATGCAATTACTCTTTGGGAACTTTGCAGCATCCTTCCCACTTCCTACAGCAACAACGTAAGTGACTGTACTCGTGCGAGATCACGTTTTTATCAGTTTGTTTTCTGCTGTTCCAAGCACGCTTAAAGATAGAGAAAATATATATTTCCAAATTCACTTCTAGATGACGATAGCGGGTCTCGAGGAAACTGTTCTTCCCTCACTCGTTTGCTGTACAAACAGTCTCCCTGGAACAAATCGTCCAAGAACTCCGCAAACAGCGCCGTGCACATGAGCAGAAGCACAAGTGCGAGGCGTTGTATCCCCGCGGTCGCATATATCATGTCATGCAACACCTCGAGATTATCAACATTGCGAGCGAGGATCCGAAGCACAAGGAATTTATCACGGGCTTGCTTGAAGGTGACTTTCTTCATTATGGCGTAACAAAGTATATTCAATTCCTTCAGAGTTTGCGAACCAATGCATATGAAGACTTCGAACAACTTACCCTCTCGCCTCGCCTCCGAATCATGTGCTGATGGAACGAGCGGGATTAGTGCTGTGCTGTCACCCAGCCGATGATGCGTTAGGAGGGGCAAACAAGGCACGATTTTTGTGGTCGTTTAGAATATCACACAACGTTTCTCATTCCATTTGGTTCAGATTTCCAAACCCGTGTTCATCGGGCGATCCGCGATGTTCATGAAAACGACAGCCCCTTGGTGGAGAAAATCGAATGTTTCGAAAGGATGAAGAACGAGCCACGAGACGGGATAATGCACCCCTGACAATCAAGTATGATGGGGACTCGGTGAGTAGGTACAGTAGAGATGCTGAGATGAGCCTCACAAAATGTCGCTCGACCCGGTGAACATCAGCAACATTATTGTTGAACGCTTCAAGGCGCGAGCATGTTTGTTGCAAGACGAACTTGCCAATGCTTTGGTATGTATCAACCTGCGCCTCACCAATTTGATGGCGCTAAGTGTTGATCAGATGACGGAATGCGATCCATTAGACTACAAAGGGTACAAATATGTTACGTCGAGGCACTCACTGCATTCGAGATGATGTTAGAAAGAATCGAGAAATCGCGTGATACACAAATATGCGGTGAGCCCGTTTTATTCGTGTTGCACAGATGACATGAGTTCATTCCATGTAGATAATAGACTTGCGCAGCCAGTAATTTCTTGACACAACTCCTTTGATCCGCAAGATCGAGCAGACGATCCCCCGCGTACTCATTGCCACTGTCGCTGGTTGTTTCTACGATAACGACACTCAGCAGCATTCACGAAGACCCCGTATCCAACGAGCTAAGAGCTTCCATGATTATCCGTAATCGGTGCCACCATGCGCGCATCAAGAGAGAAGTGGAGAAGCTTTATGAATATGTGATGTTCTCGCACAGGTTGCAACCATCCGAGCCATCGATTCAACTCGTGAGTACCTTGGTTTATGGACTGCCTGCATCCCCAACAAATGACGGACTCATCAAATTCTGCATCGAATTCCTTTTTCCTATGTGCTATGTCAACCAGGTTGACAGGGTCTGTTGTGGCGATGTTCCAGTGGTATTATGGCGCAGCACTCACGATCTTCCATCTTTTCGGGGAATCGCAGGAACTGGGTCTCTGTGGAAGAGTATCTGAGGCACGTACGAGTGGACATACAAGGCCGCTTTCATTTTTGCAAACTCGCCCCGTGGCATTGCTTTCGCAAGGGTTCGGTTATTGCAACTCATCCTGCAAGATCCCTGACCATTGTCGTCTACCGTCGCTTCTCTCATCCTTAGTCTCGCCGTTCGCCCTCGGTCAGCGACCTTGTGGCCCTTGTTCGCAGTGCGCACTGGTGATGATCTTGCCCGTCCTCGGTCGTTCGTGGCGATTATTCATCGAGCGGCGTGACATCTTTGTCTGCGTGGCTAGCACGCCTGCGCTGTCCGCCTTGGGCACTACGCTTCCATTTGGTGAGTAGAATTGAACCGGTTAATGTTTTCCCCCTTCGATCCATTGACAATGTACATGATATAGTAGTGAAGACTTTGCCTTCGTGGTTCACAGGTACTGTACGCACGAGTGCGCTGCTTCGAGGGCTATCCAATTCTATACAAAAGATTGGAAGTCATCTCTTGATCTCGACATATACAATCACAAGGAATCGCCCATCCTTCTTGTGGAGATGGAACAAGCAACCAAGTCCTTCGACCGGGGTTGACCAGGCGGCTTGCTGAGGGTGCGCGAAAAGCTATACTTGGTTTTGTGGTGCGGAACAACGCGAGAAGAAGGTATCGCGTATTCGTTTGGTATTTTGATGTCGCGCTGCTGGTCATATACGCGCAGTCGTCCCCTAAAGCCAAACGCGTTCCAATAACGTTACCCGTCTTTCCTGGACTGGGAACTCAAACAATGATAACAACAGCCGCCTCCCCCTTCGGACCTCGTTGTCCACAAACACTCAGGCATGATCAGGGTGACGATAGCCTTGCGGTGATCCTTACCCAACACATTGCTCCCCATTTGGCTGTATAAGCAACTGTATCGTCTCCCGCCTCTGTCGCCTGTTGCCGTTTAACTTCGATTTGTTCGTCTCGATTTCTCTCTCAACGACTTCGAACGTCTCCACGCCATCCATCCTGTCCATTGTGCGACAACTTCCGCTCTCGGTGACCTGCAGATCGAAACCAAGGACGACTTGGTAGGAATGAGGGGTCTAGTCCTCGTACTATCATGGGTTCAGTCCCTTTATCGGCGAGGATTTTTCGATTATCGCCCCTGTTTGATTGGCGACACGTGCATGATGACGGTATGTTCGCTTGACTTCAGCAACCTTTCGGTGCTTTACTAGCCTCATAGGGACAGTACGCGCAGACAAATGCCAGGGCTTCGATGCAACGGTGAATCCGAACCTGACTTCAAATATGGTATGCTCGTACACCTATCACCTCGTCCTCATGCCGACGCGTCCATATCCTCGAATGACCGACCGCGGATCTGTTCCAACAGCGTCTTCCGCCGGTTCAAGCATAACCAATGCTTCTTTACGGGTGACCTTTCAAGACGAAGATTGGTCCAAGCTTCGACAGGACTTGGACATGTCCATCTCGAAACTGCTCTCGAAACGGTACCGCCTCGTGTTACTCAACGGTTGTGTGGTCGCGGGAAGACACTACTGTATGCTGGGATACTCTATGTGCGGACTCAAAGCTCGTTCTGGTTAGTGACCATGAGCGATATATGGACGTTCAGATTATTAGGGAAAGCCTCGTAATACAGTTTTCACGTCCTACGTGCGCTAGTCGGTTACGCTAACGTTGATCCGATCTTTTCTCTCCTCCCACACAGGGCGAATTCTTCACGCTTATTGTACCAGCCCGCCTGACTCGGGGCGCACTGGTATCAGGCATTCTCGGTCACCGACTCCTCAATCATGCTGAAGCCAAACAAAAACTCCATCTCCCCGGAAATCGCGACGGCGATATGGACAACGAACCAGAAGACCAAGAACGTCCTGCGTGGACCCGGGTGCTCGGCCTACCAGTTTCGCCTCGGTGGCGCCAAGTGCATGGTCGTACAGGACCCGAGGCTGGAAGGACGCGTTGTCTGTCGTCGCCCACCGCAAATCAAGTTTGAAGCACCCGACAACCGTACGTCCGACATTCAGTCGAGGACGCTCTGATCCAAAGTGATGTTTCTGAACCAGCCTCTGATCGTGCTCATAAAATTCCTCGGGTCGAGCAAAGAGCGGATTTGGGAACTTCAGGACCGCTCGATTCAGGAGTCCGGTATGCGTTCATGGACGCGTCCAAGGTGCTGCAACAGTATGGGTTGGGCTTGTCGTTCGAGCTGCTGTCGTTATTCCGGGACATGCAAGAAATTTGCAAGTGAGGATATACGACGAGACTATTCGTGGTTTTGGTGCACTGATGTGCAGCGGTTGGAAACCCCTTCGCACCATTCTTATTGCGAGCTGGGACGGAGAGGAGGTAAGGATGTCTCCGTTATCCTGATTCTTTGCCTGACAATGATACCCCGAGTATGGATTAGTGGGTAGCATTGAATGGGGCGGGAACTTTGCGCACTGGATCAAGGAGAACGTTGTCGCTTACATCAACCGAGGGAAAGAGGGTTTACATGCTATTTCTCCCACGCAGACACATCCGTGTCCGGATCTCGCCTCAGTGCGTCGGCATCACCACTCCTTTCCCACCTCCTACGCAGCACTGCCAACTGTTGCGGTCTCTTTGGGATGACGCACACTTAGATGACGGTGACGCCGAAGCGGTTGCTGTATATGAACAGATGCAGTCAGCCGCAGACAGTAATGGCATACAACCCCTGGGATCCGGTAGCGATTATTCAGTTTTTTTGTAGCACATCGGCGTAAGGAACATTAAAGGTCATATAGTCCGAGCTGATCCTCATCCAGGTGGTTATCTCTGAGGCGGGGTTCTCGCCCACTCTGCATGATCCCATGTATCTTTGACACTCGATTTTCGACTCTCCACGCTGGCAAGGAGGGGGATCCTACTTTCTCTCGGCATGTAAGTTTTTAGATTGCCACAAGACTCTACGTACGTTGACGATCTGTTGCAATTGCCAAGCATATAGGCCTACCTCGACAGGTACGCGCGTTCATCTTTCCTCTGAATATCATCACATATATTGTTTTCGTAGGGTGGAACAACTCAGTGTCGATTCGTCACTCAAGGTTGACTTTACTAACTTGTGCCAGTTGATTCACGCTCTTCAAGCTCCTAGCGTGCAACTCGATACAGAAAAGGCCGAAGCGGAGCTCAACCTGAGGAAGGTTGGTTTTGCAGAACTGGAACAGCAACGAGCGTTCAGACGAAAACTACGCCAAAAATTGAGTCAAGGCATATGTAAACTCGCGAAATGCATCGGAAAGGAGTGCCAAGTGGTGCCCGAAGACGGGGATTATGCATCAATCTTTTGTTTGTTCTGGAACTGCCTAGCAGAGGGTAAAATTATGCTGCGGATCATGGCGACAAGCACAAGGTCTACGAGGAGATCGCGGGCAAGGTCACCATTCCGCGGAGCCCTCAGATACACCCGGTGGACGCACAGGCGGTGAATCCAATGAGGAGGGAGGTGCTGAGGCCCAACGTCATATTCTCGTGCAGGTGGGTGAAGGAGGTCCGAGTCGGCTGACATTTGTTAATTGTTGACAGGAGTGACCGACCGCACTCGTCATGCCTCGGAAGAGGGAGCACATGAGTCCCGTAGCCAGACCTCGATGAGACCCCGAGAGACGTCTCGCTATCGATCAGGCAGACCACTCACACCCCTGCGGAGTGACTTGACTTCTGAATACGCGAGTGTCCGACGGGACGTGTCTACATTCTATGATATTGATGGTAACTCAGATCGAGGCAGTCTACCTCGCCAGGCACACTGCTATTTCCCATCTGCGGCTCTCTTATCTCGCAGAACACGAGCCCTCTTGTGTAACGAATACCTGAACTTGTCTCACAAGTTGTCGATTTGCAGAAGAAAGGGATGTCGGTTCCAGGATCTGCCCAAGCCGCCGGCGGAACTGGATCAAGCCTAATTTTCTGGCGTGCGAGGGGGCCAGTATGGGCTCGGACATATCCCAAGCGTGAAGCCGTTGGGACAATTGTTCCGCTACTGGGGTCCCGTTTCTTGCAATACCCAACTACGCCAAGTTTCTCGCTGGTGCGTGCATTTGTACCCGAATAACAACACAACGAGCGAAGCACGTAAAAAGTACGTGTTAGATTATCAGCACATCGATTCCTACACATTGTAGTCAATACATGCCCCACCCTGTGACGCATGTATGCCCTTGCTTCACAATGCCTCACTTACGCCCTCTTGCCGCTCGTACCCGCAATGCGCGAGCACGCCACACAACCGACGCCAACGCATGCCCCCTCAACGTGTACTCGACGACAAAAGCGCGTCCCTCTTCCTCCCTCTTCCCCTCTTCCTTCCTCTTTCCCTACGCCAGACCTCGTCCACGTCGCCAGCGCACCCCCACGTGAGAACACGACGACGACGTGGCGTGCTGCGTGCCCGCCTCTCTCCCTCTCCCTCTCTCCCTCACCCACCCTAGGTCGGACTTTTTTGGAATATAATCCAAACTAGACGCGTCTCTTCTTCGACCTCGACTACCAGCGGCCGTATCCTGTCCCCCTCGCTCGTCAAGAACACGCCCTCGACCGCATACCTCCCCTTTCCGAAGCCGCAAAAATACAACGCAACCGCAATCCGGCCCTGGGTTTTCACGACCTGCTCCAGCCGCTGAACCGCGCACTGGTACCCGGCCTCGTGCGACTTGCGGTTCGCGCCCTTGAATCCACAGCTCCCGCCGTTCCACCAACCCTCCGGTAGCAGCTTGCCGTCTACATTTGAGCGCGGTGAGCTACGCAGGGCGAGACGAGCCGTGTGCAGTGGAGCGGCCCATCTCAAGACCATCTTGCTATGTCAAGTGGGAAACACACCTCGAATAATTTCGGATCTGAAACCATCCTTCCACCAAAGTTCCAACCACAACAACGCGATGGCAGTACGTGCTAAGCCGCCGCCTTTTCAAGAACGTCACTAATAGCAGAGTCTTCGATTAGCTTTCGAACATATTCTACACTCGATCGTGAAGCGCAACAGTACGTAGCGAGCTTGCGAACTATGACACGCTGTCCTAAATTAGTTTTGCACAGGCGTCTTCGTCTCCACCATCTTTGCCGGAGCGTTTGCGTTCGGTGTTGGTTTTGATGCTGGTGTTCAGTCATTCTGGGACAACTGGAATAAGGGCGTGAGTCTTGTTGTATCGCTACTCTTTTCGCATCCGTTGACAAGTTCCTACCAGCGTGAATGGAAGGACATTCGTGCCAAGTACATCAAGAGCAACGACTCGTGATGGGCCTCCTTTGTCATAAATGAATAGTCGTGCCAGTGGTGTCCCATCAATAGAACCATTCTTCTTAGATTCTCTTATGCGTCCTCGCATGGAAGACGTTATACCTCTAACATTGCTGTAACTGCACTCTTGCAAGTTCACTCGATCAGTGATTGCCACCGGTTGAAAGCACTATATTGCGAAACCATGCAACTATGCAGGAGATAACTATCTAGAGACATGGGTAAAGAATGAAAACTGACAATGACACCAACAGAGATGAATACATGGCGGGATGTGTGGAGTGGGTAAAAAAGTCTAGACCAAGTCAAACAGAGTGGTAGTACGAGATGACAGTCACGAAAAATTTAGATGGACAGGCATACAATGATGATGAACATGCCAGTGCGCACCAGGTGGATAACATGCCCGGATCTTCGTCAGACTCGAATGGGCCGAAAATCTCGTCAAAAACTCCTCGCCATCCAAGACTAATGGAGGCAGTTGCAATGTTTCGACCGCAGGATCGTCTCGGGAGACTTTGATCCTCCGCACCCGCTCGTCATTCCAGGTTTTCTCCAGCGTCTCCGTCAAATTCTTCAAGCCGAACAAGAACCCGCGGTCAGGTTCTTTGGATAGTGCGGCGGAAAGCGAGCGTAAATGATACCACTGTCTGCGTCAACCTCTGTTTGATACCTGATGGACTACCACCCGATTGGGTGGTGGCGGATATGGAGCCCAGTTCCGCCCAGTGATAGTGTGTGCAAAGTCAACGATGCGAACATTGATCCCTCCGCGTTTCCGTTTTCTTCCGGGGCGTTTGCCTACGGGTCCGAAAAGCACATCTTCGCTGTGGGTTCGCCGCAGAGACCAACGGGCCGCGACCTGGCTCCTGAATCGTGTTTGCGATCGCTCCAGCGACTCCCCGCGCTTAATCCGCGACGAGGGGTATTCCAGAACTCGGAATGCCTCCTGAGCATCGCGGTCTCCGTGGTATATAAGGAGCAGACTGCAGCCAAATAACCTGAAGCCTTTGAGCCGACTGATGATCCTTGCGAGCGCGTACAACTTTTGAAGCAAGAATGGAATGTGCCATATAAGGAGACGCTCGCCATCGTGTAAGAATGACGCGAGCAATGGACGGAAAGTGCGTAGGTCACGCCCCATTGTTTTGGGTAACGTACGTTTGTGTGTCCACACCTATTTGTAGTAAGACTACCCATACTTAGTAGTCCCCAACGAAAACGCACCTGCATGCTCAGGCTGCAGACACGAACGGCGAGAGGGTGACTCGTCGTTCGATCGCATTTCTTGCGCTTACTTTTCTTCTTCAACGGGACTGCGTCCATGCCATACTGTCGCGTACCCATTTTCAAGTCCATATTACACAGGAACACTTCAAACGGCCAGTTAGATCCTCCATGAGAATGAAATGATGCTGACGTGGCACGGAAATAGGGCTTCTGCTCGAGGGGGTTGGCTGATTCGTGGGAGGTGCGGAAGACAGAAAGACACTGGCAGGAGGAGAATATACAATTCGTGAGCTGGATCGCCGGCGAGTAATCAAAGGTCGTATCCGATCCTCGCTGCCCAAACCTATATTTGACCGTTCCCGATCGACAAAGGCAACCAGCTTATGGAAATCTACTTCAAATGCGTCCGAGTTCTCTCCATCGTGACCCATCCCGCCGTCGCTTCGCACTCTTCGTAGGGTCGAATCGCATCCTCATTTTCGTCTTCTTTGAACGGCTCGTCAACTAGGACTGCATACTGCCTCCGGGATGTCGAGCGAAGTTGCGGAGGAGTTGGCAACGCGCGTGACTGTGTAGCGGACGCCTCCTTTTCATCCTCGGTCTGGGAACTGTCTAACCAGCGAGGTTTGCACCGATCGCCGGTTCCGACTGAAACAGGCGGAGATTGGGCTGGGCAGTTTTTGGGACGCAAGAGTCGAAGGAACCAGAGGGTGCCGTATTTTCCATCCGACACGGATCGTTTTCATCAAGCGGCATCGTCGATTAGCGAGTGAGGGGCAGCCACTTGTAATCAGCTTGACTCGGCTCTGCGCTTGCCTCGTTTTGGTTCTATATCAACACTGGGGACACCGTTGCACCCTATCCTTGTTGGCCAGCGACCAACCCACGTCTCCCAGACCTCATGTGCGAGCGTGCACGATCGCGGGATTGGCCTGGGTGCAGCAACCACTTGGGGATGATATGACAGTTGCAGTCCAATGCGACCTCGGGCAGCTCCGCTTCTTCGATCGCCGTCTCCAATCCGGTATCTTCGCGACGAGGTGCGCACTTCTTTCCCTCTCCCTCTCCCTTTCTCCCTAGAATTTACCCAAGTACCCGTACCCGTACCCGCATACCCGTCACTAGAGAGGAACACGTGTCTCTATGCCTTATGACCTGCGATTAGGGTCGGCCACGCCAGCGCTGGTCGGTCCTGCATGATTTCTCACCAGATCATCATACGCAAAATCGGCCATTTATGCCGCAGCAGCTTCCGCCCAAGAACAAGTACGATGCGATACCATTCTCGAGTAACGCGGAGGCGGCGCGAATCATGCCATCATGCATCATGCCTCGTACGTGATCCCGTTTGTTCGGTCGTGAAGTATGAAATACATGTCTATACAGAACCATATGGGAACGCCGCTCTGCAGCAACCTTTGAGTTGCCCGTGGATGAACGTGCCCCAGAATGCGTTCCTTGATCAGTCATAAGCGTTGGGAGACTAGCTTTCGGTCCTCAGGTGCGCTTGCCTACGATCAACCCGGTCAGACATCTTTCAAATGACGACGTTGTGCGCTAGTGATTTTCTGGAGACGCTTGACGATGGTCCCTTCTTTACATACTTCCTACCCTGGGCCAGCGACAACAAACAACGTTCAAGTTGAACATTGGCAGTACGTACGTCTCTCAACCGACACCAACCTCCGAACCACGAGTGCAACGATTGCCGAATCGCATGTCGTGTCATCACAAGAGCCCGTGCCCCCGGTCCTTCCGTCGGCCAGTAAAACGCAGAAATTCCATCTGACCGCAGCCGATCAAGATTCAGGATCCAGGGACGAACGGCTGAACCGCCACTCGCGAAGCAAGTACTTACGAGGGAGGCTTGTTGAAGCCATATGAGTACGTCAAGGACTACGCGACAGTCAAAGCAGTAAATTCTGCACGTACGCTCCGCCTTGCCCCTCCTGCACGACACATGCCCTCGTACCTCCTGACCCCTCGTGTTCCCCATGTCACCCATCACATGCGCGCGTGCATGCCACCCTCGTGTACCCCATCTCACCCATCCTGGATGTGCGCCCTCTCATACCTTCGTGCACCATCACCGTCGCTCTCGCTCGCCATCCTCATCCTCATCTCGCTCGTCGTCGTCGCCCTCCTCACTCTGCCTTCACTTCGTCCGCAGTGACCCCTGACCGCTCCTGTAGACGCCATGGGCACGCACGCAGACCTACTTCTGCTAGTTCCTCTCGCCCCGTCCTTCACTTCGTCCGCAGTGACCCCTGACCGCTCCTGTAGACGCCATGGGCACGCACGCAGACCTACTTCTGCTAGTTCCTCTCGCCCCGTCAGTACGCCCCCAAGAATGCCTATCGTGAGGAAGAGGTGATACCAACCTGGACCTGATGCAACTCCATTCAACCACAGATCCTCTGCGGGTACAGTCAAGATCGTTAAAAAAAGAGCCCTTTTTCGGATCGTTCCGGGCTCCTGATGGTCATGACGGTAGCGAGTGATACCGCAGATTTCAGAAGCCCGCGGGGGACGCCGAGGAAGCAGCTCGCACATCCGATTCCATGCGCAAACAAGCAGCAAAAATTTTCTATCCATATACTTATTTTGCCCAATATCTTGGATCAGTATTCACCCAGCGAGAACAACATCCTGCACTTTTTTTCCCACCAAATATCCCATCACTCGGCAGGGTCTGCTTACTGATGATTGCTTACTCGAAAGAGAAGAATGAAAAGGAGGATCCCATATAAATCAAAGTCCAGCGTTCGCCAAGCGCTGCCCATCCCACCCAC
>JBBPPI010001010.1:0-12058 GCA_038091915.1 Leccinum griseonigrum | reverse complement strand
CAAAGCCGCATCCTCTTTAATGATACTGCGCGATTGACCCCGAGAACGTTGAGTTACGCTTGGTCGATATGTGACCCGCGTGCTCATACGCCTCCCTGAACTTCTCCCAGACGACTCCTAGACGACTGCGCGGACCCTTCAACCATGCCACCTCTCGATTGTTGTTGTTTGCCGTTGATCTTGGAATTTCAGGTGCGCATTGCGACGTTTATTGCCTGGCGTGCAACGAAGAGCTATAGAGATATTATAGGAGCTCACGAGTTAAAAAGATAAGGCGATTATTTCACACTTTCTCCCTATCCTTTCGCTTTTTTGAGCCAAATGACTGCTTTTAATTTCCGATGTGATTGTAAACCGTCTTTTACTGTACCGGAACAACCAAAATTGATGATGCATCTTTGTGATTGAACTTGAACAACGTGTACTACATCACAGAAGGGCGGGGTTTCCGACACAGGTGGCTCCAGGAGTGCCCGAAGGGCTTGTGTATCAAGGATGAGCGGGTGCCTGCAACGGTCAAACAACTTCGAGTATCCGGATCGGGATGATTCCGGATTCTGGATTTTTCGGATTATCTAATGCAATATTGTCAGGTGATTGCGCTTGAGCAAACCACCAACCCCCAAGCACCCAGCGTGACTGCGCCCACGACCCCGCCCCTGAGATCTCCCTGGCCCGTGCCCGTTCGGCAACGACTGCCATTGTCCACCGGCACGCTCGTCGCCGTATCGCAGTAGACCGGATCGCGCAAAGCGTTGACTCGTTCGGATGTCATAGTCGTGTGACACGCGTTCAAGATGAGTCCACGGTCCCAGGAAGTTAGTCAAGTTCGTCGACGCTACTTCGAGCGTGCAGGACCCATTTCACGACTAATCAAATTTCGGGCAGTAAAAAAGCTGGAGCTCGCATGGGAATCTGGTGGGCGAGGTGTGGCACAAACAAGACGTCGAGGGAAATTTGCGGCCGTGGGCCATTCTTTCCGGGTTGTCTCTTTCCGAGTCTTTCGCAGGTTCGATCGTTGGTCTTTCTTGCTATACGAGTGGCCTGATAGACTCCGTTGACGCTTATCAGGGTATGCGGTCGACTCACCTTGAACTGCGCATCGCGGAGCACTTTCTGGATTGTGTTCACCTCCAGATCGGCAACAAGGTGTTTGAGCCGCGCGCAATCGAAGGTTATCTCGAGCGTATCCGGCAGCAAGCTTGTCAGCGCGTGTATCTCGTGACGCACGGTGGCAGCTTGTTCTCTCTGTTGCCAGCGGACCGAATCCCCCGCCGAGTGGGCATCTCTTTCGTTTAATGTTGGGATTCAAACTAAGCGTGGAGGAATATAGCCAGAGTCTCTTCGAGAGCGAGGTTTGGACGCTATCCAACAGATGGGAGTTTTTGTACGCCTTTACCAACGCCTTTGTTCGTTACACACACTCTCTGCCTTCTGCCAATTGTCTGACTTGTTGTTCCAGTCTGCTCGACCCCGCAGGTAACCCACCCTTGAACGCACGAAACAATAGTAGGTGTCTTGCACTAGTCGATTGTCTCTACGTTGATCTATATACAAGCCCAAAACGGATTCTCATAATGCGGTTCTCAATTGATGCCATTCTTGCTTCGAGATTCGTTCCTACCCGCTTCAGAGCTGGTGGAAATTCGGAAAGGCATGGTCCAGATATATCCACCGGCGGGTCCGTCACCGGGACGAAAGAGGCCGAGCTCACTGCGAGGCTCGCTCGGTTCGCTCGTGTGTCTGCCGCGGAAATATTCGAGTGAGTTTTGTAAGCCCTCGTTCATCATCTTATCTGATTGTCCATCTAGACTCGAGCCCACATGGAGCCCTAATGGATTATCAGAGGAAGCCGCTGCTGAGATCATCAATGTTTATGGTTTGAACGTACCAGTCAGCGAACGCCCCTTGGCCGCCCTGACCATCTTATGGACTGCTCTTTGGAATCCCTTCAACGTACTCCTGACGATCCTCGCAATAGTCAACGTCGCAACGGATTCCCTGCCGACATTTGTGGTCATGTTAGCCATGGTCGTTGCTTCCACCGCATTGAGGTGCCTTTTTTTTTCTCACAAGGTTGTTAACTTTGCTAAAACTTGTTACCTCCTTGCATAGGTACTGGCAAGAAATGAAGTCTATGGAGAGGTGCCGAACGGATCCGCCACGCGCTGGATTCTGAGGAGCATCCGCGCTGTGAGGAGAGCATATGATCCGCTGTCCGAAGACGACGGCCAGCATGTCCCGTGTGATGCAGAGGATGCATGCGATGCGGGCGGACATTAAGGGCATGTGCAGTCACAAGCTAGAGCACAGCTGCACCTCAGGCGGACGTTTGATGTCCTGTTTGCTTCTGGCGTGGTTGTACGATTCGAGGTGCGTTCGTGCGTGTTCTAGATGGGCCGTGGTTAGTGATTTGTACAGGCACATTCAGCACACGACTGCATTGAATGGGTCACGAGGCTCCGTGCCCTCGTTACATACTGGGACCCATCGACATCGTGTAGACGTCAAAGAGGAGATGGATGTCGCGTTTAGTAACGGCAAGTGCGCGTGCGCGATTCACACCGCGAATGGTAAAGTGCCACCACGGAGCCGGGCACGAAACGCCACCGGAACCACCCATGCACACTGAATCGCCCGTGCTGATGTCACTGTATAACCGATGTCCTCTCAGCGCGTGCAGGAGCATCGTCAAGACTGGGCCACAGGACGTTCATGCGAAAAGGGTTGAGGGGA
Organism: Leccinum griseonigrum; assembly: GCA_038091915.1. NCBI lineage: Eukaryota > Fungi > Basidiomycota > Agaricomycetes > Boletales > Boletaceae > Leccinum > Leccinum griseonigrum. The sequence goes on along the minus strand of JBBPPI010001010.1, from coordinate 9,322 downwards.
CAATTATTAGTCAGTATGCCACCGCACGAGGATTGTTCAACTATTCTGACTCTGAACCATCTTATTATTATTATTTGCTTGTAGGCCCGTGCAACTCTGTCTCGGAGATTGGTATGTTGGACGCGTACGTCTGTTCGGGATACTTTGCTGCGCTCGCGCTCCGACAGGTGAGTGCAGTCCCGAGCTGCCCAACGTGCCGCGGCGGTACGAGGACGGTCTGGAGACGGATGAACAAGAAGAAGACGAGTTGTTCGTGATTTGGTATCGTCCCTCTTCGGTTTCGGCTTTGGTTGCGCCGCAGGGGGAACGCTCGAACGCGCCTGCGGGCGGGTTCCAACCGATGCAGCCGGTGCCTCGACTTTCGAAAAAGGGACTCAAGCTGGCAGTGTTTGGGACGATGAGCAAGATCGAGCGGGATGCATGGTTCCGAGAAAACCAAGGTAGAATTCCGATTTTCAGGGGGAGTTTCTGACGACCGGACTTCACCTAGTTGTCATCCATCGTCGGGCGAGACAGGTTCCGGTACTCGAGTAAGACCACACAACTGGCACAGTTCCTGTACGAGGACGGATATGTTTTTCTTTCGGTATCATTGGTTGTACGCAACCTCGTCGCGTTGCGGCAATGTCTGTTATCCGATGGTGTGTCACGCCATTCTCCCGTGTTTTTGTTTCTTGTATCTGAATTGTCCCACAGTGTAAGCTCGGCGGGCTTGTTGATTATGTGATTCGGTTCGAAGACTGCACATCGTCGGAGACAAAATCAAATGTAAGCGTTATCTTGTGCTCTTTCTCCAGCTAATATGTATTCGTTCTGTAGATACGACGGATGGGGTACTGCAGCGAGAGTCCCGGAACGAGGGTGGCTTTGACAGATATTGTCATCGTCCTGGATGAAGCACACGGCCACTCCGCTCAGTACTGGTGTTCTCATGGGTCTCTTGAGGAGGAGTAAATTGATCGTTTTGTATCGTTATGTTCGTTCTCAAAGAAACCCCAGTAGTTCTCACGCGGAGGCGTGATCTGAAACTCGTTATCACATCGGCGACTATGAACGCTGAGAAGGTGAGATCTGGATCATGCAAGTTACCAAACATGTGCTCAAGGGTAATTTATCTCTTCATTCCAAGGCGTCGCAGAGAGGCTTGCGCAACTGGACGAGCCACCACCTTGGGCAGTATTGCCCATCTACTTGCAGATGCCGGCTGATTTACAAGCTCTCATCCTCGAGCCCAATAGTGATGGGCGCCGAAAGGTCAATGTAACATTGCTGAAACATCATCAACAGGTAAGTTGTTGTTTCATGTGCTCTGTGCACTGTGCTTATGGAATTCTTAGTCGACGGAATCCTGTATGTCGTAGACTAAGGGTATTTCAAGCTGAAAGTGTACAACTCAAAGGTCGGTACGGACGCTTTCCGGATTACTCCTGTGAGCCAGGCGAATGCAAATCAACGCACTCGTGCAGGCCGAACAGGCAGTGGGTCAGTCTATCATGAGTGAACTCTTCACAATCAGGTTTTGATGATCGGTTGCAGTTTCTGCTATCGCTTGTATACAGAGACGGCCTACCAAAACGACAAGCCCCCCAACACTATTCCCGAGATCCAGCGGACAAATTTGGCCAATACCATATTGCTATCGAAGTCGCTAGGCTTCAAGAACACGTTAGAGTTCGACTTTATGGACCCTCCACCTCAGGTATGTTGGAAGTGTTCCATTTCCAAACGTAGCGCTGACAGGCCTGCAGGCAAACATCACCAATTGGATGTACTAGCTCTGGGTTCTGTGAGCTCTCGCCAATGTTGGAGATCTAACGCCAGTCGGATGCAAAATGTCCGATTCTCCCGTGGAACCGTCGATGTCGAAGATGTTGATGCCTCCGTGAAGTACAAATGCTCTCCGTTCCTAGTGTCCTTTACCCGCCAAAGGAGCGGATGGAGGAAGCCGCTCGCGAGAAATTTAACGATCCAGAGAGCGATCACCTGACCCTTTCGAACGTTTTCAACCGTGCGTGCGACTGGTGTCATCGTCGTGATCGTTCACTAAGCCCCACTCAGCTTCCGGGATGACTGGGCTACACGGCATTTCTTGCACCCTCAGCTTCTTAGGAAGGCCCGGGAAGTTCGTGTGCAGCGCGAGGATATCATGAAGATCCAGAAAATGGAGCCGGACTTTGGTATATTGTGTTGTGTCTAAGGCACTGAGAAAGATCGAATGAATTCCCCAGGAAAGCGATCACTGCTGGATACTTCCACCAAACCGTCCGTGTCAAAGGCTCTGGACTGGCCTACCGACGAACCTGTATCCCACGAATGCGCTGTATGGCCTGGGATGTGAGTATTTATGTGTCTCTAACTCTCTAACTCATTTTCCCTAGATACACCGACTTATGTCATCTATCACGAGCTGATCATTATGTCGAAAGAATCTATGACACAAGTCACGGCCGTAGATGCTTATTGGCTAGGTAATGTGGACTTTGGTGTCCGGGAACGTGTACATCACTCACTGTCTCGCAGCCGACTTGGGTTGTTCACTCTGCTAGGGAGAAGAACTTTAACGACGGCAATTTAAGACGTATCGCTCTCGAAGAGAGCCGAGTTGGAGAACCAGATCAAGAAGCAAAGGGAAGAGTGAGTTGCACCATGTCCGTCATCGGCGGTGGGTGGGATAATTGACGACTGAAACACTAGGGAGTCTAGGGTAGCCCAGAACAAGCCTTGGCAGTCAAGACCAACGACCGGGAGCTCGCAGACAACTGTGCCTGTGATGCCGAGACTCATCCAGGTCTGCGGGTCGGGCAGACACCGCGTCCACTGAAGTGTGATCATTTTGTGCTGGAACGTACTAGATTGTCGTATCGAGAATTATAAATTTGTTTTATTTCGAGCGTCGTCAACCTCGGGAAGCGGCGCTGCGGCGGGCCCAGTTTATGTAACTGCCAACTTAGAACCCTTTGAGATGTGACGGCGAGCCGCGAGTGGGGCCAGTCTCGTCGGGATCATCGCACTGAAGCACTGACTCGGAGTCGATCCCCTGCCAGTGAGGGCTGGGTGGTATACTACAAGTGCCCCCAGTGAACGTTGACTCATCCGAGTCAAGCCGGCGGCAGCTTTGGAGACTCTCGTTCGACGTTCGCAGGACTTCGGGGCGCATGCACGTGACGCCGTGTCCCGAACGAAAGTAGTAAAGGTTGCTTCTTCTTGAAGAGCTCCAACCATTCTCATCGCCGTCTCTTCGACCTCGTTATGCACCTTCCCAGTCTTCCCTTGTGGTATCACAACCGTCGAGACCGTTTGCTGGTCAACGCGACCTCGATTCTCCTCCGTTGTTGCATTCAAACTTTCGGAGTTCGACGGCTAGTAGCGCGGCGGACGAATACCAACACTCCAAGTCGTTCCTTTGGTTCACGGACGACTGTGAAAAGAACGGTTACGATAGGATAACGATCACGCACAGCCATTTTCGATTCAGAGTGAGTTTTCGGATCACAACGGCTATTCCACCGCCTTCTATACCTCGAATCACGGACTGACTTATGACCGCAGCAGGCCCCTTCGACGAACTATGCCTCGGAGATCCGTCAATGTACTACCCACCGCCCTCCCCATTCGACCATCGTCGTTTCCCACCTGGACGCATCTAGAGTCACGGAGGAGCTGAGGAAGAACGAGTGGATGGACCCAGGCCGAGTGGCCCCTTCAGATAGTGGCTCAGGGTGGCTCGCCACGGCTGGATCTCTCCAGACCGGGTCGGCCACCAATACTCTCTTCCGAAGAACGGAAACGACAAGTACTCGAGCGTAGTAACCGTGGCGCTCGAGTCCCAGCCTGGTGCCCCTCGATCCTGTCACTCCCGTAACCGGCATGTACCCCGAAAGGCTCCACCCGCCTGACCGTCTTGCACCCATCCCGCCGTCGTCAGGATTGCTGTAGCCCCACCCCGAGGGTGTCATCTACACTACTCCTACATTCTCTCCACCACACGTTGATCTGCCTTCGCATCCACGTTCATCCAGAGCTCAGTCGACTCTCAGCTTGTACTCTGATTCGTATTCGTTTTGCCAGCTGGACAGCGCGGCACCTTCGCCAACGATGTCTCAATCTCGTCGGTCATCTCCGGACGTGTCTCCAGCCAGCAGTCGACCCCAATCCGTCGATCCCCAGTCACCTGAAGACCACCTGTAGTTGGAAATACAGTATCACGAAACCAATCAACTCAAGGACTCGCCGTCCGTTCGGGAAGAGCAGAGCACCAAGGAGCAGGGCGGCTGTGGCGTCGGGATGTTGATGTGGGTCTTACGCTGAGACACGGCTGGGGATGGGGATGCGAGAAGAACGAAAAGAGTGGATTCAACTGGTTGACAAAGGCGGCCGAGTCGGCAACGAAGAACCTTGAGAAGGCAAAGTCAAAGAAGAACCTGGACGTCAAGGGCGTGAAGGTGAGTTTCGTCTTGTCCGTGGAAAAGTGGAATCTCACCCGCTTCAGGCTCCAGTTCATCACCCTCGTACGGCCAGCGCTACCCATCGCCTCCACAGCCCATGTCCCTCGCTTCCCCTAACCCTTCTTGCGGCGTACATGATTGCCAGTAGTGAGAGCTGCTGGTCAATGTGTCATGACCCTCACAGCTTGGAGATCGTCTCGAGATCAGCAGAGGGATAGCATCGTTCTGTGCGTATATCCCTTTCCAGTCGCCCCTTGTCAGCCATTCCCTACGTTCAGTCGGGCTGTCATCGACACGTTCCTCTATGAAGCCACCACTTCTACGGTTCCATGATCAATCCCCTGATTCGGCTATTGCATCCAGCCTATGATAACATTCTCGGATCACTGTGCAATGCAACGCAAAGAAGTTCGGAGACGTCCGCTGCTAGATATACCACATCTATGACCGTCTTTCATCTGTTACCGTTGGTTCACAACGTGTTGCTCCACTGAGTGACACCGGAAATGGAATCAACAGTGTTTCCGATATAGCATGGGAGCTTGCTCATTCATCTGCGCAGAGACAGGAGAAAGATAGATATCTCCTAGCATCATAGATTTTTTTTACCTGCCACTCTTCTCCCTTGCTGCTTGAAGTGAATTTTCTGTTAGTGTGTCGTGCGTTTAGCCACCTCTTCATTTCTTTACACCAGTCAATCTTTCCTCGACAGGAGTATCCGTCGTATCATGCGTTGTTTGGACACTGTATGAATGAACAATGATACTGAGATATAATCAGAAAATCATTGATATATGAATCCCGACACCAAAGGCAATGTGATATTGTTGACATGATTGACAATATATAAAGTATAAATTTGATCCATGATCACTTGATGATATTCCAGGCTCCATAGTCATTAGAATGAGATTAGATGATTATCTGATGACAGTCATCTATCTCAAAGATAAAGTCATGTCAATCCATGATCTCACATGATCATTTCCTGATAAATATTTATCACAAAGATAAGTGCTTGTCAATACTGATCACACACTTTCAAAATGCATATAGTGTATCATTTGATATAAGTGGATCTAATTTCCATGGCATAATTACATGTTATTAGCTGAACTATCAGGTTAAATCAGCTTTTCACCATTGATAATGAATTGTTTTGATTGAGAGGGTTGGTATACTTGGTGATCATCTGGCCAGACATCCACCATTTGATCAAACTTGGTCATGGATGTCTGTATTTCATATGTGAATAATATATGATCATATGTTGATATTGAATTTTCATGAACCATCAGGGTGGTGTTGGTTGACCATTATATGACAACTCATTATTGTTCTTTATCTGAATGATATAGTATTATCAATAAATGATCACTCATTGGTCATCAGCCATCTTAATGATGAATACATATCAATATAGATAATTTGCCTTCAGTATGAATGTGATTGATTGGGGATTATAAATGTTATCATTACCATGAAAAAATAATGGGCAATTATCAGAACTATCTGGTAAATCAACTGTTCACTATTGGTAATGGAATATTTTGATTGAGAGGGTTGGTATGCTTGATGATAATCTAGCCAGACATCTAACATTTGATCAAACAATGTCTGTATTTCATATGTGAATAAGACATGATCATATGTTGATATTGAATTGTCATGAACCATCAGGGTGGTGTTGGTTGACCATTATATGGTAATTGATAATCTTTCATCATCTGAATGATATAGAATTATCAATAAATGATCATTTACTGGTAATCAGCCATCTTAATGATGAATACATATCAGCATAGATGATGTGCTTTCAGTATGGAAATTAATTTTCAATGATTACAAATGCTTATTATTTCTATGGCATAATGATGAGTATTTATCAGAACTATCTGGTTATATCAGCTCTTCACCATTCCCCTGATGGGATAGCCGCCTCTATGCGGCATGCTGCGTAAAATAAGATGCGGTGCATCCGACTTTGAGATAGCTGCGGCGCAACGGTTGTAGGGGGCATGGTGGTGAAAGCAGTAAATTTGGCCTGTGGTTTACGAAGCAGAATTTGATCCGGATCATGGCGGATATTTATATATAATCGGGATTTGCCGATTGCTATCTACTACAACTCCGCACACGGAGCATTGCTGATCGGAAATAGAACCTCCGTCAATCGTGACTAATCCGCATCATCGCGGACTTTGATCGACACGAGCCGACAATGTTCCCGAAGGCAGGCATATGTAGAAGCCTGACGAGCGGCATAGCAGGCGTGACCGCATAAATCTTGACGGACAGCATCCGCTTGCCGATCTCGCCAAATACAGACCTGTTTATCGAAATAGCCGATAGTCCACTGCAATTCAGCGGTCAGCAGTTCCACTTCCTCCTCCCATCGTTTTCGAGCCGCATTGGTTCGCAGCCAGCTGACACGATAGACTATCTTGGGGTTGTTAGAGAGAGTCCGAACAGCTGCAGTCGTGATGACGCACACTCCGACATCCAGTCATCCTGGCGTTGGTCCTCAGACGCATCCACAGTCCAGAACCACGCCAAGTTCGCATTTCGATGGCCACTTCCGTCAGGATTGGTGATAGCAGTGGAAACTTTCAAATCCGCTTCGGTGAGCGGTTGGTATCTTGTCAAATGATCCGACATCGGCTCCAGAGAGATGATGGCCGCACGACATTTTTTGTATACCTCCGCTTGCCTTTTCAGTGCTGCATCCACTTTCCGAATCCTATCCCACGCGCGGGTCTTCGTCGCTTGACTTGAAGCATGTCGGACATCTGTTCGGAATAAAACTGATTTCTCTGCCAAGGCGACCCTTATCGCATGCAAAGCATCATTAGCCTGCCCGATGCGGAGCACTAGTTCATCGTGTGCCAGCTGATCCAATCCGAGCTCGCTGCAAATCCGCCCACCGATAGTAGACGGAAGTGGCAGGTTAGGGCATTTGTTGAATGGGGCTTGTGCATCGTCCCTGATGTCGTCCTCTTCGCCCTCTTCGTCTTCTCCGTCTTCCTCATCGGTATCCGCATAAGATTCATCTTCTTGTCTGGGTCGATCCATCCCCTCATTGTCGAAGGCGTCTCCCATGTAAATGGACGAGTCGGATATGAAGCGGTTTATTTCCGACGATAGGCGGTCATTCCGTCGGGCTATCGCCAGCTTCTGGATATCCGTTGCGGTCCGACCGAGTCCTTTCATGTCTTTCCATAACTCAATGGAGGTCTCCTCGATTTCCAACCCTCGCGCTAACCATGTTGCACTCCCGGATGGCATGTCCTTCGATCCGCTGGCATGGTCGATTAGCTGTATTTCCATTTGCCGCACAGTCGGAGCTAATCGGACATAAGTCATTCATCCCTCGACATCAATGATGAATGTTGAGCTCGTACCCTTGTTCGTCCTCATCAGAAATACGTCCATGGAGGACGGATCTGTCACCCTGCGGCATATTGCCCTCTGCTGTTGCAATTTCCAAGCATCCCGACGATTAGGCTCAACGGCCTCATCTATTTTCTCAAAGTCATTTCGAGCTTGTGCAGCGCTTTTCAGAGCCCTCTTCATTTTTTCCGCCAGAGAATCCGCTGGATGTAAGCATGATCAGCAGCCGCCTCCCCAATCGTCGGATCAAATGTGCATGTCCGCTCACCCATTCGGATCATTTTCTGGAAATTGGAGTCATTCATCTGGAAATCCAACATTTCCTGTCGGTGAGGAGCGGACATTGACCGAGCGGATGGGGATACAATATTGAGAGTAGACCACAGTGTCTCGATGATTTCTCCATCCACCCATCCAGCACCATCGATGAATAGTGGCGCATACCTGGGAAAGCATTCAGGTCGGTGTCCATGAACGTGCCAGATACCGATGCCCGGTACAATTTCGAGGTCGGATGGCAGGGAAAGAAAAGGGCTATTTTTCATCCGCCGTCGCAAGTTCTTCATGTAGGCGCAATTGATGTCATAGAAAAGGAGAGATCGTCGGATTCCCTTCATGTTGTAACCCATTGCATTATGCAACAGGTAATCCATATTCACATGGCTGCGATGAACCGGATCAAGATGGTCGACCGCTTGGAAATGATTAGCTTACCGTTCACCCTTTTGAAAATCCACAACTGCGTGCGGGACAAAACAGCCATGTCGAGCGCATGCCGCCGCGCCAATCCCGGTTGCCTCCAAATTTCCGCGATTCGCATTGGCCTGATGGATGGCCCGATGATTGTTGCATTCCGACTTCTATGTCCGATACTTAGCCTATCGACCAAGAAGCAACTGTCGGAATTACCTCCACGGGATATTGAGTGTCGGCTAAATACGTCTGATACGGTCCGCGGCTGACTTGAAACCCGCGCCCATCAATTAACCAGACTTGATCATCAGGTCGCCGGTCATGTAGATGATCCGCTTTGAAGTTTCCATCCATCGCGAATGTCCGTGTCAATTTCCAACTGCACAACGTCAGTTGTAGTTGAGGGCAGGGAGCATTGAACATACTCGGAGTCCGCGTCGGTCCCCACCATTTCCAAATTGACGCCAGGTTGCGGACATGCTGAACAGAACAAGACTAAATCTCCAGGTTTGTTATCATCCGCTTGGTAGCCCTTTCCTCGCCATTTTAATAGTTTGAGGATGCGCCATTTGCGTGACACTCTCAATAGATCCCTATACCGATCCTAGTGAGGACATGTTCAGTCCGCTATGTGTGGTACATTTCATAATATGTACCGGAAGCTTGTTCGGGAATACCGCAGTGGTAATCCGACGAAGCTTGTTGAAATAGTTGCTGGCGGATGTTCCACATTCCACATTGTCTAGCACAAACCCATCTAGGACTGCGAAACTGAAAACAGTACGAGGGTTGTC
>JBBPPI010001009.1:0-12071 GCA_038091915.1 Leccinum griseonigrum | reverse complement strand
GGCTGTGTTCCTACCGTTAATGGGAAACGACGTTTGCTTTCAGTGTCTATTTTGCCTGGCGAGCAGCCCATGGTAGCTTTTTCATTACCCTATACATAGAAATTCATTACCTGGAAAAGTGACAAGTTCGAAAGGGAATGACGCACTTGATAGTGAAAGCAGTTATATAAATAGCCCTAGCGCTCATCTCTGGGTTGGTATAATTCCGAGTTGGCCAATCAAAGTACCAGGCTGCGCACTGTTTCCCTGATTGGACCGTTGGCCAGGGACATCATGTACTGATCTGATGCATTCTGTGAAAGGCTTCTGTTACTGGCGACTTTCCGCTTTCCGCTTCTCTCCGATCTTGAATCAGTCCCCCATTGTGGCTCCCTGGATGGTCTGCCAAAGGAAAATTCAGCGACGATTCTCGCATTTACGACTCACTGGATGCTTTGGGGGTGAAAACGACTGCAATGCTGTATTTATAAGTACGCGAAGAGGGGGAAACACATTACTCGATTTTCCTTTGACAAATAGGAAGCTGGTGGGGTCGCGACTCGCTCGCTGCTCCAGTATCATCTTCCTCTATAAATAGCTTTCATTGATCCCTGGGGTTCTGATGAGTTGTGACTGATTAAAATTATCGTATTTCAAGTTACGCCCGTGCCATCATATCAGGTGTCTCGAAGGTTTGGTCTTCCGGAAGGCGCCCACGGTCAGGCATTCGCAACGGAGCGTGAAACTTGAGAAATAAACTCTCTCCAAACCAAACGCTTCGTAGCTTGAATGATATATGATCCAGGACGACTAAGAAATGAATCAACACATACCTCGAAAGCAAAGTGACCTGTCAACAAAAATTGTCAGCGACTTGAATATCACAATACGAACCCGGAAGAACAGTATTAATCGCTGTGACAACCTGTAGCCTATGTATGATAAATTGATTGATGATGAACTTTGAGTGATGATCGATGAGGTCTGAAGCGTCTCTAAGGTTGCAACGGGTGGCGTTGCATGGACCCGCATGATAGGGGGAACTGGTGAGGCTGACGATCTGTAGAAGCACTGTCGTTTCTACTGCAGCAACGGAAGACTTAAAAAAAGGATGCCTGTGCAAGTAAAAGTAAACGGGTTACTTCTGGAAGAATTTCTATGTAGTGTCTCGGCGCTTAAACGTCAAGTAGATATCATCTTTAATAATTCTGGCTGACTGGCATTGCAGGCCCGATTATCGGTCACCGGTCACCGGTCATTTCCTGATCGTTATGTTTTCGACCACATACTCTGTGTCTGCATAGCCCAAGAGAGGCGCGATGCGCGAGCTAACGACAAGATCGTCAGATAGTAGCCATGAAACTATTGCGATGTCAGCCTACCTATTCAATCCTTTGATCCGTGAAATCTGCACCGAGTTGTAGTTCGCCAGTCCCCGACCCACCTCCTTTACATCCCACCCGTCACTTTCTTCTACGATCTCCGTCGTATGAAAGTCGTCGTCCATGATAGTTTGTGCATCTGATGCAAGATCATCCGCTATGGACGAAGATGAGCTCGATCGCGAGAGCGTAGGGATCCCGTGTTCAGGTTCGTGAGAATCAACGAGGGTCGCCGCATTGTCTCCCAACGCCCCTTCAGGAAGGCTCTGGATCAGAATTCGCACCGCCTGTCCCGACGCGAACGATCCACGGACGCCAAGCACGCCCACCGGAAGCAATCGCCCTCCAGATTCCCGACGTGACAACACCGTATATGCCCCGCTGTCGATGATGATACCGCCGGCGGGGTACAGAGTATGACTCGTCCACGCTTTTAAATCTCGCATTGGTACTGAAGACGGCTTGAACACCGTGTGGGGTGGTCGTCGTAAGCTAAGTGTTGCGCTAACATGGTCCAGATCGATCTTCTGGAGCTTCGGCACCGGACTCGTCGTGCCAGACGAAGGGACGGACTGGAACCGAAGTTGAGTATAGTAGTCGATGATATCCATGATCGTGGAAGGCTGCTTGCTGGACGTGATGATCGTCGTGACCCCGGCGCCAGTCGCGATTTCTGCCGCGATCAGTTTCGTCTCCATTCCGCCAGTACCCAAACTAGAACCCAGAGTAGAAGTGCTTACTGTCGCATTGATCGAGATCAACCCACACATACGACAGACGGAAGGTGATCACCTTGGGCTCTAATGTCTGCGACGGACGTGACAATGTCAATTTTTTTTGCCGTCTGATCTTTTCGCGGGTTGGCCGTGTACAGCCCATCAACGTCCGTGAGGAGAAACAAGTAATCAGCGTGGATCATGGACGACGTGATCGCAGAAAGCGTGTCGTTGTCACCAAATTTTATTTCCTGCGGCCACCTCAATCAGCTATCATATCAGATGGATAGAGAACGACAACGCACGCTGACGGAGATTGTGTCGTTTTCATTTACGATGGGCACTACACCCATGCTCAATAACTCCCTGATGGTATTCACCGCGTTCAAATATCGCGTCCGCTGCCAGGAGCGTGCATCAGTTGCGAGAACAACTCAAGCACATACGTGAGACGTGCGCACGTCCGAAATGTCACCACGCGTCAGTAAAATCTGCGCTGTCCGCTGGTCAAATTGGCCAAACAAGTTGTCCCAGAGAGCTATGAGTCTTCCTTGTCCAATCGCCGAGAGTGCCTTTGCGCTAACCAGGTGAGCACTGAAAACGGACAGAAAAGAATGGGGAAAGGCAAAGTTACAAGCGAGAGATGCGACTGACTTGTTTCTTCGAAAGACTCTTTGGACGCTGTGGAGTCGCCATGGTGCGTAGACCGACACCTATGGCGCCAGAGCTGACGAGAACGACCTTGTGACCTAGGTTACGCAGGTGGATGACGGTCTCGACGACAGAGGACAAGATCGAGAGGAGAGGTTGGTGTGTTTCTTCATGGACGATAGACGACGTTCCTGGTATCATAGTCAGAAGGAGCGATCTCATCGAACAGCGCAATCACCGAGTTTGATGACGATCGTGCTAGACAGCGAGCGCTGCTTCGACGGGCCCATCACTATGGGCTATAGAAGTCAAGTTGCTTGTTTGGCATTGTTGTGTCTTATAGCACAGATATTAGCTAGGTTACTTAGATAGCTTTTGCTCCGCCATATGTATCACGGCAACTCCATCAGAGTACTTGCGGGCAAGTTGTGCTTCCTCGTTTCTGGTACACGATTGACACGAAATCCAGGTAATAGTCACCCAGAGCTCGCGCAGTCCGTGGCCGAGCGGTGAGCTGCACCTTTCCATGGCATGCAGTCCACGGACTGCTAATTCCCATCTACAGGCTTGGAGTTCAGCTCACTCCATGCACTCCGCAAAAATTCTCCAACGGCGAGATCAGCGTCAAAATAGCCGAATCCATCCGGGAAGAGGATGTCTTCATCATCCAGTCAGGCTGTCACGACGTCAACGATAACCTCATGGAGCTCCTTGTCCTCATCTCTGCCTGCAAGACCGCCTCTGCCCGTCGTATCACCGCCGTCATTCCGTGTTTTCCGTATGCTCGCATGGACAAGAAGGACACGTCACGTGCGCCAATCACGGCTAAGCTGGTCGCCAACATGTTGGCCGTCGCAGGATGCGTCCACGTCATTACGATGGATCTGCATGCCAGCCAGATACAAGGCTTCTTCGACATACCTGTAGATAACCTTTTTTCAGAACCCTTGATGTTGTCATACATCAAGTCACGCATCGACGGGTGGAAAGATTCCATCATTGTCAGTCCAGACGCTGGCGGTGCGAAAAGGTGCATTATAGGTTTTCCCAGTGGCAGACACCTGTCCTTGCTGTCAGGTGCTTACATGATTCTTTAGGGTTACGGCGATCGCGGATAAACTCGGTGTCGAGTTTGCCTTGATTCATAAAAAGCGGGATGGCAAATCCGAGGGTGCACCTGAGCGAATGGAGTTGTTGGTGGGCGATGTAGCAGATAAGGTTCGTCCCCTTTTATGTCTGAAGCATCTTTGGTGGCTGATGGAATGAGCATGGTCAGGTTGCTATATTGGTAGACGATATGATTGATACCGGACACACGTTGGAGTTAGCTGTGCGCACGTTAAAAGATAAGGGCGCGAAGACTATTCACGCACTAATATCCCACGGTAAGTTCTTGTTGTCTGCATGTGATGCGACTCTGATTCCATCGGTACAGGATTGTTTGCGGAAGCAGACATGGAAAGATTACAGGACCTACCATTAGAACACATTGTGGTATGTGCATCTTTGCTGTGGTGCGATCAGACATCGGATTGAGACCGGTGACAGGTCACCAACACGATACCTCAAAAAGAACATAAAGTACAGTGCCCGAAGCTGATCACGATAGACATCACTTCTACGATCGCGGAGAGCATCCGCAGAACGCACAACGGAGAAAGCATCAGTTTGCTGTTCGGTGAATTGGCAGACGGCAGAGGTTTGGACATCGTGATCTAGGGCTATGTGCTATAGGTTCTATGGAGTCTCAGCTTACTTGGGATCGATCAAGGGTTAAACGAGATGATGCTCAGATGACTATGTACTGTGGCCTTAGGTTGTAGGCAACCAATGCTCGTGACAGTTGCCAAATGGACTCGAGATTTTTGTAGTAATTGTCTCCGTGACATTGGTAACCCCCCTCCAAATTCAGCAGCCAACCCCCCATAATTTCCAAAAGTGAGCAACCAGCTTACCGTGACACGTGACCTCTAGCAACGTCACCAACGCGTGATAGAGTGATGGGCGGCAAATGCGCCAAAGCGCCCTCGCACAGCAACTTCTTATTCGGTTGCAAAGCGGAATTTGTCGGACTCGGTGGTTGATGTTTTCGCCGATGTGTCTTAACAGAAAGAGCTGACGAATTCTACAAGAATTGCGTCAAATCGCATCAGCCTCTCGAATCCTGAGGCCCAAGGTCTGATATCTGTTGGGAACAGCTCTTCGTTCCGTTTGTCACGGATGCCGGAGCCATTCCGGGTAACTTATATTGGGCCGGGCGTTCTGGGCCTACTTAAGTAAATCGTTTGTGCGCAGAAGAGGCCTGATACGGCGCATCTACCCCGGTTCCTTCCTATCATGTCTGGGACCCATTCAACTCTCGGAAAGACGGAGAGGGACATCCCGGATCATGAGAAGACGCAATTCCAGGGCAGCGACGACGATGGCCTTCAAGTTGGTGGACTCACTAATGAGGAAGGCACGTCGGCTTCAAGTTCCCCTTCCATCGCTGTATCTCCTGACCGTTTGGCGTAGATGCCGCCGGAGGCCTTGGCCGTCATCTCGGCGTGACTTCTTGCACACTCCTCATTGTCGGGCGCATCATCGGTACCGGCATTTTCTCGACGCCGTCCTCGATCTTGAGCGGCGTAGGCTCCGTCGGGGCATCGCTAATGCTCTGGGTCCTCGGATTCGTTCTCTCGTTTTGTGGCTTATTCATCTGGCTCGAGTTTGGGACCATGTATCCACGCAGTGGTGGCGAAAAGGTTTACTTGGAGGCTATCTACCAGAAACCCAAGTACCTCGCTACGGTCTTGTTTGCTGCGAACGCGATCTTACTCGGATTCACTGCGAGCGGGTGTATTGTGGGTACTTATAGATGTAATGTGCGCACTTTTAATTCTGAATGGTTGATAGGTCTTTGCGAGCAAGTAAGTGACTTAGTAGAGTCGGCCAGGGCGAGAGTGTTGACTTTGGCCCAGCATCCTTGTTTCTGCGGGAAAGCCCGCCACAGAATGGACTGAACGTGGCATCGCTCTTGTAGGTGCGTTTATGAGGTGTCACGGAGACCGCTATCCATCTAACTATCCGGTAACCAGTGATCGTATTTGTGACGCTTATGCATGGTCTTACGCCACGCATCGGCGTATATATCATGAATGTACGAACATGACAATGCTTTTAGTCTCAGCTTGTTTTCTGACGACAATGCCGTCTCTCAGTCACTGACTATCTTCAAGATCGTCATTCTTCTCATTGTCGCTGTAACAGGCTTAGTTGTCTTATCAGGAAAAACTCGCGTCGTTGATCCGCAAGCTCATTTTCATAATGCGTTTGCCGGTAGTTCCCACAGCAGTAGTGACGCGAGTGTTGTTTTTTCTCTTTTCCATCGACGATCCTGATCGGGTTCCAACGACGATGGACAGTACGCGACAGCGACATTCAAAGTCCTGAATGCATACACTGGCTGGTCAAATGTCAACTATGTAATGAACAATGTCAGAAACCCTATCCGAACGCTCAAGATCGCGGGCCCTCTCGGACTGGGCATCTGTGCGGTTCTGTATATCCTGGCCAACATCGCGTATTTCAGCGCAGCGTCCGTGGTGCGTCGTATCGTCTTTCTCGTGCGCACTTCTGCGTGTTAAGGGTATCGGTGCCACCATTCTTGGCGACAGACCCAGATCAAGTCTTCTGGGGTGACTGTGGCTGCTCTATTTTTCAACAATGTATTCGGAACGAAGGCGGAGCGTGCATTGAGCGCTTTCGTCGCTCTCAGGTATGTGGCACGTTCTCTTATTTTGCTCGTGAAGTTCGTTGAAAACCTGACCCTTCCTATGATTGATCTTCACGGTGCAGTGCGCTAGGGGTGAGTTTTGGCTGATGTGCATGATATGATTCGCCGTGTGCTGACGTCACGTTAGAACGTTATTACAGTCGTACGTACCGCATCATGTATCTGCGGTCCCCCTTGATGCTCACGAAAAGACAAAAAATGGATAGACGTTTGCTGCTTCGCGTGTTAATCAGGGTAAGCAGACATACCACCCACCTCACTCCCGACATTGATTACGCGATCTGGCTACACAGAGCTGGCTAAGGAGGGTGTTCCTCTCCCGTTCGGTAACAAGTTCTGGGCGTCAAATTGGCCCACAGGAAAGTCGCCTCTACCTGGGCTCATCATTCATTTGATCCCTTCAGTGAGTGCTCTCCTCGTTACTTGCGACGACCGCACCAACTAGTTGCGAGCGCAGGTCATTGTGATTCTTGGGCCACCGGTCAATGTCGTGTATCCCTTTATATTAGATGTCGAAGGATACCCCGGTCAGATTATCAACTTCTTCATCGTCATTGTACGTCGTCCTTTAAACCCTTCTTTCGCGTGCCATTATTCTCCTGTAGGGACTCTTTTGGATGCGTTGGCATAGGCCAGATATCCTCAGGCCATTCAAAGGCAGGTTCGTTTCGCGTGGCGAAGCGTGCACTGACGACGTTCATTTCAGTCTGGTGGCCTCTCGCAGTATTCTATCTCGCAGCAGCAGTGTTCCGTGAGTGTCTTTTCACACAAGGTTTCATTGGATACTCATGTGCAACCTATGTGTAAAGTCATGATTGCGCCATACCTGCCTCCGTCCAATAAAGTTGGAGATACCCCTCCTTTGCCATATTATTTGTGCGTCGAAATTATTGTTCGCAAAGCAGACGCACTCACGACGGGACGGGAAACCACAGGTACTGTCTTGTCGGGATTGGTGTCTTGTTCGTAGGGGTTTTGTATTGGGCTGGGTGGCGCATCATGTTACCCAAAGTGTTTGGATATGAACTCGTACCCCACAAAGAGACACTAAAAGACGGTACTGTGGTGACTTTGGTACGTGCTTCAGATTTTGCACCTACGAATGTGGGCAACTCGAGCTAACTCGGTCGCGCCAATCGTAGTTTTCGCGCAAGAAAACTCAGTGATGTGGAATGCGTTAGTAGATCTCTACTACTTCTCTGGGTATTGGTATGTATGACTTTTGAATACCGTGTTGGTCATCGTCCACGGGATGTGTGTATGGGCTCTGATCTGATCGTTGCTGGTCGATCGAACTGTAGGAGTCGGAGACTGCCGATGCAATAGTAACCCGTATCCGCCCTATCAGAAACAACTCGGCGTTTCTTGATACTGGGCGGCCATTTGAAACCGCGTGCCTCCGATGTTTGGGTTTCTCGTGAGGCTTTTTTTTCGCCCGAGGGTGGACCTGTTCTTGTCACTTCCTTCGTCTTGTCCGTGCGCCTTTCGCCGTTAGTTTTTCGAAGATGGGAGATCATCAGGATCGCCCAGACCGTAAAAACCATCTGACCAAGGTAGTTAACGTATCCGATGTCAACAAGGGTCCTGGAGGACTCTCCTTTGAGGAAGGTCAGTTAGTTTTCTCTTTTTCGGCTCCGTTTCACCTACGTTCTTGCACGTCCATTTTTCACTAGACACCGCCGGTGGTCTTGGTCGCCATCTCGGCGTCATCACATGTACCCTTCTCATTGTCGGACGTATCATCGGTACCGACATCTTCTCAACCCCATCCTCGATTCTGAACAGCGTGGGGTCCGTTGGCGCATCTCTCATGCTATGGATTATCGGATTCATCCTTTCGTTTTGTGGCCTGTTCATCTGGCTCGAGTTTGGCACCATGTATCCCCGTAGCGGCGGTGAAAAGGTTTACTTGGAGGCCGTATACCAAAAGCCGAAGTACCTTGCAACCATGGTGTTTGCTGCGAACGCAATTATACTAGGGTTTACCGCGGGCGGGTGTATTGTGAGTGCAGATTGTGGGTCGCCTACGCGTCTAACGTTGGATGAGACATAGGTATTTGCAAGCAAGTAAGCGACCTGGTATATTCGTCTAGAGCGAATGTTTTGACGTCTATCTAGCATCCTAGTCGCTGCAGGAAAGGTCGCCACGAATTGGTCTGAGCGTGGCATTGCTCTTGGAAGTATGTTTCTTTCACCACCATCTATATGCGCAGATGTCAAACGTTGTTTCAGTTATCATTTTCGTGACGATTCTTCACGGAATTACACCACACATTGGTGTTTATGTCATGAATGTGCGATGTGACCTTGCTTTTTGCCTCTGCATGCCTCTTAATGAGACATGCATTCCAGTTATTAACGATCTCCAAGATCATCATTCTTGTCTTTGTGGTCGTAACGGGCTGGGTCGTGCTATCAGGACAAACCCACATTGCTAATTCGCAAGCCAACTTTAGCAACATGTTTGCTGGTAGTTCCCACAGCGGTGGTGATGTAAGTGTCGTTTTCTTTAAATCAAGTATCTGCATGGACGATGGGAAGTATGCGACAGCGACCTTCAAGGTCCTGGACGCGTACGCCGGATGGTCAAATGTCAACTACGTACTCAACAACGTACGAAACCCTGTTCGAACGCTCAAGGTTGCGGGGCCGCTCGGGCTGGGTATCTGCGCCGCTCTTTACATTTTTGCGAACATTGCCTATTTCAGCGCGGCAACAAAGGTTTGACCATTTCCCTTTTGATTTGGTATGGTTTACTACAATCAGGTCTCGATGTTATAATACTTGGCGATAGGCCCAGATCGAGTCCTCTGGAGTGACTGTCGCCAGTCTTTTTTTCAAAAATGTGTTTGGAGCAAAGGCGGAGCGTGCGTTGAGCGTTTTTGTTGCTCTCAGGTATTCCTTGTTCATCTTCTGTTTTCCAATTTTTGATAGCTAAACTTTACGTGTAGTGCGCTGGGAGTGAGTGTTGACATACCCGCCGTTGAATATGTTTTACTAACGTCATTTCAGAATGTCGTCACTGTCGTATGTGCTCATAGCTTTGTCCATTCTGGCTCATGCACGTATGTAGATGTGGATAGACGTTCGCAGCGGCTCGCGTCAACCAAGGTAAGCACACGTATGATCACGTCCATACCGGGTCATCGATGAAGATGTGCTGCTTTCCTCTAAATAGAACTCGCCAAGGAGGGTATACCTCTTCCCTTCGGTAACAAGTTCTGGGCATCAAACTGGCCCACAGGCAAAACCCCTATACCTGGCCTCATCATGCATCTAATACCTACAGTCAGTATAATCTTGCTTGCCAGGTAGAAATGGTTCAACAGAGCTGCGAGCGTAGATCATCGTGATTCTCGGGCCACCCGCCAATGTTGTATTTCCCTTCATATTGGACGTCTCGGGATACCCCACTCAAATCATCAACTTCTTCATTGTCATCGTATGTTATTCTTTCTTTATGTCATTCTTCTCGTCCGTTATAGTTTTTGTGGCAGGGACTCTTTTGGCTCCGATGGAAGAGACCGGATATCCCCAGACCATTCAAGGGTGGGTGTGTTTCGTGTGAGAAACTCTGGTTAATGCTCGTTCATTCTAGTCTGGTGGCCACTAGCAGTGTTTTATCTTGCTGCAGCGGTATTTCGTGAGTGTTGGTTCGTACGCCCACACCGCTCATGCATCATGTGCGACGTCTGATAGTCATGACTGCACCATTCCTGCCTCCATCCAATGGGGTCGGAGACACCCCTCCTTTGCCATATTATCTGTACGTACATGCCCCTGTTCACTTTTTGAAGCACCGTCAGCTGGATGGGAAATAACAGGTATTGTCTCGTTGGAGCGGGCGTCTTGGTGTTCGGGGCCGTGTATTGGGCTGGATGGCGGATCGTGCTGCCAAAGGTATTTGGATACGAGCTCGAGCCCCGGAAAGAAAAGCTCGAAGACGGTACGGTGGTGACAACAGTGCGTCCCTGACTTGCGTCTACAAAACGGTGTCGAAACCGAACTGATGGATGCATAGTTTTCAGGCAAGAAAATTCAATGAACAAATGGAACGATTGGCTTCGGTGATGAGGCTACGTTGCACTGCTTGCTGGAATAGGTAGATTCTTGTGACGTTCGGCTGAGAATGAGAAGAAACTGCGCGAGACTCCGAAAAGCAGTATATTTGAGTTGTCGAACTCAGCATGTCGACAAACTGACTATACAGTCTTGGATCCGTTGCCGCCGATTTCCCATTTCTCCCTCATCCCGACCATGATTGGTAGAGGTTCGGTGTTGCGACGGCACTTTGAAACGTCGAAGCACCCACGGAAACCAAGTTGGCAGGCTGTTCGTTCGTCCTGAGTAACAAGAACTAGGTGACTGCTGACTCTTGTGTCCGACCCGAACATTCCTCGGACTGTATAATATCTTCCTTCTTCGTCTAGCCTCCATTTCTGAAGGCCGCAACCTGTGGGGACGACTGGCGCGTAGTACGGCATCCCATGTTCCCGTAGGAGAGGACCAACGCCAACGTATAGAACTCACCCGAGACCTCGCGGATATATTCAATCGTACATTCAACAGTCGCGACCATCCGCCCCTCTTCAAGTTCCCGTTGCCGGAATACGTGAAAAGTCGGTCGTCTTCTCCATACCGAAGATGACAAAAGAGCACTCACCCTCCAGACAGCTCCATCGAAACGTGTCCTCTCCCTCAAGGATCCGTCGTCCAAGATGTCCAAGTCGTCGCCAGACACGGCTTCGCGGATTCTTTTGACGGACACTTGGACCCAAATTAGAGCCAAGATTCGTGGGGCGGTCACGGATTCTATCCAGGGCATTACCTATGATCCCGTCTCTCGTCCGGGCACGTCGAACCTGCTGAACATCCTCGCAGCGTGCACCGACAGCAACGTTGCCGAGGTTGCAAAGGGATATGAAAACAAGGGCCATGGGCAGTTGAAGAGCGACGTGGCGGATGCGGTGGAGGAGATGTTGAAGGGTCCTCGGGCCAAGTTCGAGAGCATTCGGCATGAAAAGGGGTTACTGGAAGAGGTTGCGCGGAAAGGTGCCTTGCAGGCGATCGAACTCTCGGAGGCTACGATAGACGCGGTCCGGAGACTGGTCGGATTGTCCTACTAGGATAAGGTTGTGGTTGAATGTTGTTTTTCTCTTGTCCGACGAGTCATGGAGCAGATATCAACTCGAGCATTGTCCAAGGAGCAGGAGAGAAAGGCAGTCGAGTTCTTGGAGTTTTCTTTCCAGGACATCGACAGTTCGTTCAAGAAGCGGTGCGCCGAGTTTCCAAGTGGGAGTTGGTCAAACTACCGATGCACTAGTCGACGTCCAGTCCAGATCCATCCCTCAGCAAACTGCCAACGCTGCCAGACTATCTCGACGCGATGCAGCACCTTTTGGCGTTCATCTTGCAAATCCCACCCATCGACCCCTCCACGTCGCTGCGCACCGCGTTCCTTCTCCGTCTCACTAACGACATCATGACCTCGGTACCGGGCTACCCGCCCCAGATGGACGACCTCCAACAACTCCTCGACTTTTTCGATGACCTGGACGAGGCCTGGCT
>JBBPPI010001008.1:0-12077 GCA_038091915.1 Leccinum griseonigrum | reverse complement strand
GCGGATGGCGGCGGCATGCAAAATAAGAAAGTTGAGCATGGAAGAACTACTGGGTTTCTCGAATCTCGGTGTCAGTCCTGCTGTTTGAGCGGCGAGATGAGTTACCAATAATAGTGATCTGAGTCTGCATGATGGTTACATGCGGAGGAGACGGGCCAGGGGGAGTAATTTCATGATATGGATCACGCTGTGTCTGCGCATGCAATCGGTTTTTAACCCATACATGGATTTTTATATTGACGGCATTCATCAAACGTGTATTCGCACACAGTGTGGGTACATACAACCACACGTTGCAGGATCCATACTGATGCGGCCCAAGCAACTTGGGGCGTAGACGGTTTCCAGGTGAATGCAGGGTTGCTAGGACAGATATGGGATCGTCCAAGGTTGCAGAGCAATCTGAGCCCGATATAAATCCACTGATAGGGTGCCAAGAGCTTAGTCAGCGCTTGCCTGTCGCACTTTCCTTCACCCATCAAGTTGCATTTTTCAATGATCGGAGACAGACCGTCACTGATCAAGGAGGCACCGGCGGTTATGTCCGAGTTTGAGACTCTGAGGACCGTCGGATTTGGATCTGCAGGGACATTTTATGATCACCTTTGACAGCTCTGTTGCACCGCCGTCTCTTCAAACACGCCCTTAATGCCTAAGCTTATGAAGCACTGCGGGCTGCTGCGCATGGCACGCCTCGTCAACGTCCAAAGAGGAAATTGTTGATACCATTTGCCATTCCAAATGCCATTCCTAACATCATACATATATCAGCCTCGAGATCTGACATGCCATTCCTGTCACGTCCCCCAAAGTTGCTGCAGGCTGTCTTAATATTGCCCCTGCGAGCCCCTCCTCGATTGTCACCACCACATCATGTCATCCTCTTCAGTGCCTCCACCCCCAGCACCCGTTGATACGTTTCCAGTGCCAGCGTGGCTGACCTTGGTCTCCTTCATCGTCCTCGTCGGCGTATTCCAATGGGGCTCGGTACTGCATTCCAAACTGCTCGGGCAACATCAACAGTGTAAGGAGGTCGACGAAGAGTCGACGCCCTCCGCAGCGGATGCCCGCCGCCCGCCACTGGCCCGCCACTCTGACAGCAATGGCGGATGGTCACTCGCACGCTTGCCACTTGCCGCAGTCAACGTCTTCCGTGTCGTTGCCTTCCGCTGGACGCTCGAGCTGGGCTCGTATGATCTGACTGTGGCTGAGCTCGTTCTCACGTTCGGATACATTGCCTTCCTCCTCGCTTGGACTTTTACCGGCAGTGAGTCCAAAATCTGAATGTCATCCAACCTTTGGTGTTCATGAGGTTGTTCATTTTCATTTTCATTGCTTGCACGTAGATGAAGGGTCCTTTGGATCGGAACTTTATTTGAACAGCTGGTCTGACCGCGCGGGCTTGCTCGCTGCAAGCCAGTTCCCGCTCGTCACCGCCCTTGGTACCAAGAACAATGTCGTATCACGTGGGTGGCAACTCTTTGCTCTAAATTATACACAGCGCTGAGCTCGTTTCGGATGCAGTCGTCACTGGCATCAGTTTTGAAAAGGTCTCAGTTTTGCGTTAGCATCCTTTGGTACATGAACTGACGCACCCATAGCTGAATTACATTCACCGAGTCACAGCCAGGTCGTGTTTTGGACTGCTGTTGCTCCATGGGGGCGCCAAGATATATATATTACAAGGGTAATGTTGATCGCGAGTCGCCGAAGAAAGGTGTTTCTGACTGGCTCCCTAGCCTTCCGGTCTCATATTTCGGGTTCACATGGGTCCGCCTTGGTTTGACGGCACTCACCGCGCTCGCCATCCTGTCAATCGTGTCTCTGCGTTTCGTTCGCAGCAGGCTCTATGAGGCTTTCTTCTACATCCATTTTGTCATGGCGTTGTAAGTGAAATCCATCGCCGAGGCGCCATTTCTGTCTCACTTTCGTTAGGATTTTCCTAATAGGGGCGTACTATCATACCAAAGAAACAGAGTAAGCAACCTCCCCTGCTTCACCATCCGACGTTGACAAACACAAATTAGTTATTCATACTGGATATGGCCATCCTTCATGTTCTGGGCCCTCGATCGTTTCTTGCGTCTCACTCGAGTCGTGGTGTTCAACTGCCTCGGTCGACGTGCAAGGATGCAAGATGCAACAACAGAACTGCTTTCAGACGACCTGGTCCGGGTGACCGTGCGTCGACCGCCGCATTTCCAGTGGTCGCCGGGCCAGGCTGCGTATCTCACCATGCCCTCTGTTTCGACATTTCCGCTCGAGGCTCATCCATTTTCAATCTCAAGCATTGACTCTGAGCTATTCCAACCTGGCGCGAGCAAAAGTGACATCAGATCACGCTCCGAAGCTGAACAGTGGAAGGATATCGTCTTCCTGATCAACGTACGAGGTGGGTTCACGAAGCGGCTGAAGCAAGTCGCGATGCGGAACGACAGCGTCAAGGTGCTCATTGACGGCCCGTACGGATCTTCGCCTGACGTGGTGGCGTACGATACGTCGATTTTTGTTGCCGGTGAGTTGCTGCTCTCTTTGCGACGAGGTAGGAGAAAAGGAACTGAGACATCCCGTGCTTGCAGGAGGGACAGGTGTTACTTGCACATTGCCGCTCTTTTTGAGCGTGATCCAGTGAGTCTGTTTTGGTGAGGTCTTTCTTTGGATTCGGTGCCTAACATGGTTTTTCAGAGCAGCGCGAAAGAGGTCAGGTCGGTGTCGCAGAGTGGTGTTCATTTGGGCAATTCGTGATGCGGGTGAGTATCTTCGTGATTGTGCCGGAATGCGCGCGTTAACGGTTCGGTTCCTCCTCAGCTCAAGTCCAGTGGATCTCGGAGGCACTTTCGAGAGCGAGTGCACTCACACCGGCTTGGTTGGATGTGTCCGTCCGTATCTTTGTTACCCGGGGTGGGGTCGGAGCAAGAGCAGGAAGCGTAGCATTGCCTTTTAGCATGGCTGGGGTTGGCTTAGGTTTGTCCGAAGCTGCTCTGGCTCCGGACCAGTCGCTAGACAAGGATGGCTTGACGTCCGAGTCATCTGCACCGCCGTCAGTGCGAATGGAGAATGGGCGGCCGGATATAAAGGCGATTTTGAGGGGGGAGGTGAGCACGGCAACGGGGAGGTTGTCTGTTACAGGTGGGTACAGGGCTTCTGGTTCCTTTTACAGAGCTTTGGCTTATCGTTGTCTTTTTCGACGCATGATAGTGTGCGGGCCACAGAGTTTGGCGAGGTCTGTGCGGCATGGACTGCGATTCCCGGTGTCAGGATGGGCCAGCGTAATGAACGGGCAGCCGAGCGTGACGTTGCACGTCGAGACGTTTGGGTATGCATAGGGTTACCCAATTTGATAGAAAGGGTGGGACCGTGCATGGACTGCAAGAAGCCCGTTTTCGGATGTTTCTCTTTCTTTCGTTTTTTCTTCACCTCTGATTCAGGTATGGGATCGACATACATAATACCCTCGGAGGTTCAGTTTGTACGAGACGGACGGGGTTTGAGGATGTGTTTTGTGGACTATCATTCCGGGACACGACGGTTTAAGAGTTTTCTGTTCGTACCTAATCTGCATGCGATGATGTACGATGAATGTCAATTAGACTATAGATGCTGGCGACAATTGTGAGCCGCTTGCAACAGTTGCGTTCTACATATGTTGATTCAGACGATGCCCCGGGTTCTGGCAAGTCGGACGATGGAAACGAAGGAGAATAGCAAAAAAAAACAGAAGATTTCGCTATTAGTTAGATCGAAAATGGCTTGCCAAGCTTCAAGCTTCGGACAAGGAATCGGACTGAAAAGTGGGAGTAGAAACAACTTCAAGTTGCAATTGTATGTTCTCTGCCGCACAGCCACGACATGCCACTTAACAAGTTTGTGTAGTAAGTACCTGTTCACTCACATCGTCATCGCACAAATCGCGTCGATGTCCTGAATTTACGGTTTTTTTCTTTGGTCTATGTAATGAGACAGTTTGAGACACGATTCTCCTCGACTGCTCAGTTACCAGTTACAGGATGTACTTGCATACTAGTCATGGGCTATCCAGGTGTGCACAGGAAGAAGGGTCAAGCTCCAAGTTTCATACCGTAGACTTTCATTGACCTATATTAGCACGTTGGAAACCAGGAGACGGACCGGGACAACTCGAATGGGTTTAAGATTCAAACCACTCCTGTGTCTTCCAAATGGTCACTCAGGCTTCCAGTGCTGAAACTTACATGAGCGCCCTCAGTTCGGGGGTACCGGTCATCCGACTTCGCCGTGGGTTGGCCTGTGTGTGAGCTTATGCTGAGAAGATCATCGGATCGATCGATCGAATGAGAGGTTGAAAATAATAATAAAAATGATTCAATCATTCAATCGTTGGGCTGGTTTAGGCTCGATGCTCCACATGCTTGCGCCCACTTATTAGGTATTGTCCCAACTGCCAACTTATCACACTATGGTGGCATTTGTCACGCCGATCTGTCAGAGCCTCAGACTCAGAGAGTTGAAACGTTCATCCAATAAGAAAAGATGAGATAGAAATAGAAAGGTAGGAATGGTGACCGACTGGTGACCGTGTCATGGCTCGCTGGACGGAGAAAATTCACCTTGTAGTGAGCGCTGAAGGGCTGACCCGTCATTTGGAAGTCTTGTACTCTAAGTATGGAACAGCCTCTCAGGAGAGCAGCAA
Organism: Leccinum griseonigrum; assembly: GCA_038091915.1. Lineage (NCBI taxonomy): Eukaryota > Fungi > Basidiomycota > Agaricomycetes > Boletales > Boletaceae > Leccinum > Leccinum griseonigrum. The sequence goes on along the minus strand of JBBPPI010001008.1, from coordinate 7,408 downwards.
GTTACCCTCGTGAAAATGGGAAAAAAAAAACTGATACAAATTTAGTGTACACTGCCGGCGCATTTAACTTTCAATTTCCACACGATTAAACGTCCCAAGCGGGACGACCCAGAACATAGAAGAAAGGGGGGGAGGGAAGGGAGACGGGGGGAGGAGTGCAAGCAAATCATAAGGGCGTGACAAATCAAAGAGCTTCCGCAATGTAACAGTAGTCAAAGTCGTCGTCGTCGTCCGAATCCGTCGGAGGCTCAGGCTCCGAATCGTAGACCTGGACCTGTTCGTCTCCGACCTCCTTGCTGTCAGCCTGCCTACTGCACCCTCTACACGCAGCCTCAAGCACACACCCACATCTCTGCCAACGGGCAGCGGTCCAGGTCCGTTCCTGCTTCCGAACTAGCGCAAACTGACGCACCAACCTCTCCACCTCCTTCCATCTCTTCTGATACTTGTCCTTCCCATCCCTCCCACTCAACAACGGCGTGTTCCACGAGACTATTTGTTCAATGTTGGGCGCAACCGCAGACAGAAACGCCGCGACGAGGGCCGGCCGCGTGATTTTCGAATCGGCCAGCCACAGCGACTCCAAACAGGTATTCCGCACCCCGCCACCGGGCAACCGCTCCGTCGTCTCCATGTCGACTGGCAACACCGTCGCGTCGACGACGAGGCCCAAAAGCGTGAGGTTCGCACAGTTGCGCAGCAGCGGCACCAATCCCGGGAGCGTAACCTTGGATGGTATCTCCCATCCGCATTCGCGGATGGAGAGGTCCAACGTTTCAAGCAGTGGCCAGGCCATGGCAATCTCGTTGATAGCGGCGTTATCAAGGTCGAACGTGCATAGGGTTTCCAATTTCAAAGACGTGAGACGTTTGAGCCGAAACAGGGGGCGAAGAGTGGCAATATCAATGATGTGTTTGTCGTCGTAGTCCCTCCAGACCTGCATCTCGGAGATATCGATCACCGATAAGTTGTGGTATGCAGGATTGCAGGCCCATTCCGTGAAAACGACATTATAATCAGAAGCGCAAGTTTCGTCGTCGACGTTGAGATTGATTGTATCAACTGACGTGGACTGAATGAATTTCAAGAAACGGAGAGAGTGTGACATGCTAGGCGAGGACAGCAAAACTTCTTGAAGAACGGGGAATCTGACGGGGCAGGAGACGGACTCGATGTGATCAAGGGAGATTAAACGCAGGTCCATACGGAGGATCCTCAGGTTTGGTAATTGAGAGAGGTGTAAGACGCTTTCGTCCGGTAGCTCCGCGCAACGCAAGGTTTGGAGCTCCGGGAGGCGACAGAGGACATTTGAGAACGTTTCGAGGGCCCGATCGCCCCTTTGGAACACGAAGTGGCGGAAGGCCATGATCTGCTTGATACGTGGGCATCGGTCGGGCAACAATGGTAGGATATTGAAGGTGAGGGGGTTTGACATCAAATTATCGATATCGACGTGAACCACCGTCGGTCGGAGAAGATGCATCAGGAATGGAATAGCCTCCTTCCGGGACTCCCCGCATCGGAAATGTACTAATTTCGGGAAAATGACCACGGGAGACGGCGGGCACGCGAGCGCCTCGTAAACGCCCACGTCTGTGGTGTCAAGGCATTGCCTATCAAATTCTAGGCTTCGTACACGGCGGGCATAACGGAGAAAAATATCCCAGTCTGACGTCTGAATTGCACGTCTGAAAGACTGAAAACGTCTCCAAGTGTCAGATTGCACTCCGGGATTCGCTTTGATGCTTACCAGCTGCTTCCCGTTGACCACCCACAGATCATCCGGCATACACTTGATGAGCCACAGCAGGTCATTAATCTCGTAGTACAGCACATTGAGAGCAGGCTCGAGGAAGTAGCGACAGGTCCTTGCAAGCCTCGCAAGGGTGCGACGGTCACGGAACTCTCGTGATTTGGGTTCAGGCTTCAAAATAATAAATGCATGCTGAAAAATTATCGTCAAGATTTCGTCGATCGTGAGGCATCTATGCATGAGGAGTGAAAAACTGAGAACTGCTACCACTGAAAAAGTGCGTGGTCGTTAGTATCCGCTGGCAAGAGAGAGAAATATGAAAATTAAAAGAATAGAGGGAGATATGCAAGGGAATACTGAATATTGAATACGCACATCATACACGCGGAAAATAGAAACCGAACGCCGACCAACCGACAAGCCGTCTCTTAAATACGGCTTTTCGAGCGGAGTCGTTGAACGTGAAATTCAGTTGGCTTTGACAAGGGGTGAGCGCTTCCCAATACACTAAGTGAGACTCACGGCTGTGTGTCTCTGGGTAAATAATGCGGCTGGCTTTGATGCGGCGATGACCGTACTATGAACTTCATGGCCGGTGCCTGGATTGTGGCCGGTGGCGGCCAACCAGCCGTTCTCAACGAACATGGACACGTCTGTGAAACTGCCTGAATCACACATGGCAGGGACGCACAGCCTATCTCCGTTCCTGTCGTTCTCGAGACCCTCATATCGATGCCCGTAACTGGTCGTCGTCGTCGTCAGAGCCACTGTGTTGCCAATCTCATTGCTCAGTTTAGTAGTTTCAACGACCGAAGTCCCTCCTTACATACTTATTGCCTTGGGCGTCTTTTGGTACCATGCCATGATGTCAATATATATTAAACATCCCGGCCAACACGCACCCCGCCGCATCCACGACCTAAACGTTCCTTCCACATGGCATGCCGATGCCACGTTCTACCATGTGTATGTGATGGCGGTTCCGCACTTTACTTACACTGTTCGCTCCCGTCTGGCCTGCTAGGATAGTTCAAATAGAACTTACATAAAGAAAAGGTCCGAAGTACTTCGATGGCAGATCACGGTATGATTTGAACTTCGAAACAAGCGCCTTAAATCTGAGCAGCAATCCAGTCAAGTATCGCGCCAACTTGCAGCATGCGGTCACTTAGCCGAAAGAGCGGAAATGAAAGCTGGCGAACTCAGTGGCTCTCCTGAGCCTTTGTGAAGTCATTCTCGGACGCCGGTGGAGCAGTTCACTTACGTCCAAGTCGGTCCCCCTTTGTAGTATGTACCCACTGAGCAGGTGGTCCCTGTATCACTGCCTCAAGCTAGGCGCTAGTACTTGCTGTAGCAACCTCTGGGATGGCTTTCTCATATCAGTGAAACGAAACTTAGCGCCATGCATTAAACCTTTGTAGGAAACAGCCTGAGACTTTGATTGATGTTACCTCGGCATGCCGAATCAGGCAAAGTCTTGGTTGCAAGTGTATGCCTGCCAGCATCTGCTGAGCTGATCAGATTCGAGAGACGCGCACAGAAGCCCCTCCGACTTATCTGGTGAGCACTGGAGCGCACAACACGGCAAGTAATGATGATATGATGAGGTCAATATTGGGTGACATATGGTTACTTGACAGAATGCTGAGAACCTTGGAGGCGAACAATATTCAATGGCTGTATTCAACCATAAGTACAGGGTTTGAATCAGACCGGAATCGGCTATGAAGATTGGGAGAACAAGGGGACTCAAGCTCAGCCCATCGGGAGCACAGATGAGCTTTGTGAGTTTGCCTAATCGATCGGGCGTTGGCAGTATGTCTGGAGGTCAGCGCAGATATAATGGCGCAGACTTAACGGTTCAACAGGTGATTGCCTCCGTGAAGATGGACCAGGATAGCACGGGCGCTCTACCATCGCCCACTACTTACGGCGTGCGAATGCGAGAAAATGGGGAACAAGCTTTCCCGGCATTTCCCGAGCGGAACCACCACGGAACTAGTTGTGGTGGACATCGGTCCGGCTCTCCAACTCTGCTCGATACAATGATCATGAGATACAGCATTCCTGACTCGGATAGCCTACTCCCTGTTTTCTCTAGTACGATTAGAAGCATTGTGTATGGCCCCTTCTGTTCCTTGTGCATGTTCGTCATGCTAACAAATAAACCAACCACAGCCTTCGTAATCGAACTTTTCTGGCAAGGTCCTACTTGATCCAATCCAAGCTCAATAGAACAATCAAGTAACGCAGAACACCGCAACAATCGAGGATAAATAATGTATAATCACAGAAGTAAGCCAAGTATATAAATTAACATGTCCTTGTGTCAAGGTCTCGAATATCCACTTGTATCCCTTGTTGGGGGTGCAATGAAGAAAAGACACCACTGGTGACGTTGCTGGAAGCAGTGGGCACGATATTCAAGTCCACCGTGGTAAGGGGATCAATAGTGTTCCTTGTGGGGTTGCGGGTCGTGAAGTCGTCGTCTTCCGACGAACCCTTCAGCTCGGAAGGAAATGATCCATCGCGCGAGCTCAGGATCACCCGGTACATATACGTGACCACCACCAACAAATTACACACAATCAATGCTGACGTCATCTGCACAGTGTGTATCATTAGCTATCGCCCGGGCCGCAGTAACGGAAGCGGCCACACCTCTAAGTTCCAGGCTAAATATTCGACCGCCGACGAGGAGAGAAACTGACAAATTGCATGGAACAACGAAAACGATGACATGACCATACTGGATGAGAACAAGGATAAAATCATGCGACGCTGTCGTCGAGGAAGCTTGACTCTCCAAAGGAGTTTGAGAGAAAGGACCACCAGGGTTGAATCCGAAACGCAGTCGGCTAGGAAAATAATAAAAAAGTAAGATGCTAATGCATAAGAAAATGCGTTGAAAATTTGATCACTTACTTACTACTTGAAAGAAGACGATCATTACCCGTAAGTGACACGTCGGGAATCCGTCTCCGGGCGGAGAGAAATTCCCCACACACCACCAGGTCTTTAATACGATCAAAGTGAACCAGAAACTGATGAAAAGGACTGCGACCACCCGCGCGATCTTGCGGAGGACCGACGAGGGCGACATGACCCGGATGGTCGAGTAGAGCAGACTCATGCGAGCCGCCCTGGTATAGAACATCGCTTGATTGAGCGAGACATGGAAGACAAGGCAAGAGATACAAACCACATTGTGGAGGTAAATATGTGCATCATCATCCAATGTAAAATGAGTTCAGTCTCATAGTTTTCTGTCACAGCGTTGAATGGTCAGTACGCATCAGCTGAACTGCAGCAGTGAATGGTCTTGCCTGTCATATAGACAATGATTACGCAAACCACAAACGTCATCCCGCAGACCAACACTACGGTCGCCCATACATCTTCCCACCAGAATCGACGTATCTTTAGTCGGAAAAATAATCGAAAGAGCGAGAGCAACAGAGCCAAACCATCAATCACAAGGAACGCGACTGGAGCACACAGATATAAATCAGTGGAGAGCAAGGAAGATATCGAGAACTCACTAAATAAGCCTATGAGACTGCACCCCATCATTGAAGCGATGTGGGGCTCGAATACCAGCGAGGAGCGTTATTAAAAAGGACGCCGCTATCCCCAGTAGTTTACACGCCCTCAGATCGATGAGGTGAGGTATTTCCATGTATGGAGAGTCAGGTCGAATGTATTCAGAACTTTGCTAATTTATCACATCAGTGCTCGATTTCAAGAGGAAAGTTTCTCATACTTTGGTGTTGCTATACATAAATTAGGCTAAATAAACGTCAGTATTCTGATTGGGTGCCTGTCATCGGGTTTGAGAGCAACGCAGCATTCAGAGATGCCTGCATCGGTGTGGTGATTAGGTTTGCCTGCAGCGACGGTAGATCCACGAAACGAACCGAACTGACAGTGATTTCAGTGACGTTGTCGCAGCTCGACCACATACGCTGTCGAGGGAGTCGAAACCCATGGAGTTGATGATCGACACTAAGGACGTGTTTTGCATACATCGAGTCCGAGGAGCATTGCACACGAAGCTCCGCCAAGTCGCCAAGTTGCTTCGACGTACTTTATTGAAGTAAAAACGGGCCTGACGGCCAGCAGTTTACTTTTTCTTACTTGGCAGGGCGTGTCTGAAGCCGTGTAGGCTGTATGTGCAGAAGTTGGCAATTGCTCACTGAGAAGTTGAGAACACCTTCGGCCTTTTCAAGACCGCGACGCTTCCGTGGCGGTCTCATGCCAGCTTGGAACAACTAAAGATATAACATTGTCCTGCATCGCAGTGTTCAAGAAACATGTTTCGATGATCTCACGAGTTATTGGATCATATACGTAAGGCAAAACTCGAATTAAAATGGCACTGCTCGGGGCGATTACGCTTGAGATACTTGTTGCCAAGCCGAAAGTGTGGCTGCAACGATAGACCCTGACCGTGTGGGCCAGACAGACAGTAAAAGTTAGATACGATTCAGGTGACCATCACTTACGAAGTGAGACCCTCCTGCGCATCTCCATCCCCCCATTTGCTTCACCCACTGATATCCCATCGGGCAAAGACCAGATCGGCTCAGTTTAGACTGCAATTCCGATTCCTTTCGCTGCCTCCGAGCCTCCTCTTGTTGTTTCTGCCTCAGCTGGGCTATCACCCGTTCCCTAGCTGCTTTCTCTTCAGCCGCGCGCTTCCGAGCGTCTTCCAGTTCGCGTTGCAGCTTCTCTAACTTCGCCTTGTCTTCCGCAGCCTGCTGTTTAACTCTCTCAAGAGCTGCCGCACGCATCCTGGCTCGTTCCTCCGCCCGTCTCTCTGCGTCGCGCGCTTTGTTTACCTCTCGTTGAAGTCTACCTTCCTCTTCCTTTGCGCGTCTATCTCGCTCCTCTGCGGCCTGTTTGTCGGCCTGTAGCTGGTTCCAGACCTCGTCCGACACCCCTGAATCCCGTTGAGGAGTGTGTGATGTTATTGAAGGCGTTTGCGGAGGTGCATGTGAGGTTTGTGGCCGTGAATACTGGACAGGACGTGGTGCCTTTGACGCAGCTGAATTGGCCGTACTTGCATTCGACTTTGGTTGGGTCGTTCGGTTGGCGGGAGCAGGCCGTCCAGCTGTTTGCTTCCCGCGTTGCGTCGGGGGTTGTCTCGCAGGTGGTGTTTGTGTAGGCGGGGTCTGCGATCTACCCGGATTGGTCGCGGATGAAGGTGGCGGTGGCGGTGGCTTTGAGCTGTTGGAAGACGGTGGAGGTGGTGGAGGTTTCGTTGACTGAGAAGATGATGAAGACGCGATGGGGGGCGGTGGCGGTGGCGGTCCGCTGAGGCTTGCCATGGGTGGTGGCGGCGAACTCTTGGTAGTACGAGAACTAGGAACACCAAGTCTATCTCGTTGCTCCTTGAGCATAGCCTGCATGATATCTATGACCTCTGAAACAGAGAGGGTCGCGGGTCCACCACTGGAAGCGTTTGCGTAAGCTTGTTGAAACATGCGTTTCCCCAGTGTCTTGATATCGCGAGCATTTCCCCAAGACGATAAGATAGACATTCTGGAGACAATTGTTCGCAGCTGTTGGTATTCTGTGGAATTCGAGTCCGACAACTCGGGAACGACGATGTTATTCTTGCGAAGATCCATGTCGAGTAGCGCCAGGCACTGA
>JBBPPI010001007.1:0-12078 GCA_038091915.1 Leccinum griseonigrum | reverse complement strand
AACACTCTTTGCATCTCCTCCAAACAGTGAGTGGACCCTGGGGCGCTATGATGCTGCCATTGTCAACATCGATGCAAGCGCAGATTGGCCCCTTAGCGGCCTACGAGGTAAGATTCGCTTCTAAGTCCCGCAGAGCATGACCAATTGATTCCTCACAGGCCATATCGTAGGCCAGCTATGGTGCATTATGCGTCCCGTGGCAAAAGCAGGCATAGCACGGCCTTGGGAAGATAAATTTTTGGTTTACCTGCAACGATTTGACACATGTGGCGAAGACGGCGCATCACAACTTCAAATTCTGAAGCGCGCTAAGATCTCGTGCCCCGGTACGGAGCCTCCGCAGACCCACGTTTGACATCTTACAATTCTTTCGAGCATTCGACCAAATTCTATCTCAACAGATACTTTGATAAAGACACCACCTACCTTTCTCTCAGTGTCAGGTAGCCCTATCTCTCAGTGTCGGGTAGCTTGTCACGTATTAAAGTTCTGTGTGTAACCAACTAAGGAAATCTTTTGATGGTGGCACCACCACAGCGAGTTATGAGCGCTATATGCGCAGTGAGACAGCCTCGACGAAACGTTGAACTCGGCACCCCACTCCAGACACAATGGCGTCGCAGACTGGCAACCGGAAAGTCAAATACTCGACAGTTGCTGACGGCGGTTGCTACAAGTCTTTTGGTTCCCTTCCCATTCCGAGAAAAGGGCGGCTGGTCAGTTGCAGAAATTTGGTACATTGGCTAGCCGGTCATTTGCCGAAAATTCTAATGAATGGGGTTGAGTACTCCTCTCGGATGTCTGAATCAATGATGAGAGGGCCACTGGGGTCACATGTTGCTTCAGCTCGGCTAGCTGAGAGCCAGCTCTGGCGTACATCAGCTTTTACCCAGTTTAGCTTATGTCATCAAACCCAGCCACCCGTGTCACAGCCGTGGCTGCAACTTCCTGTAACTTAACTAGCAACTCGAGTCACTTGAAGCTGTAATACAGTTCAAGCTGGCTCGAGTCAGCTCAAACCAGCCAGTATCAACATAAATATCCAGTGGTATCATGCAAACTACATTGTACATACATCAGACATGTCACAGACTCACAGTATTTACAAACTACCATAAATGACATAGTGACAATATAACAGTATAACACGTGTGACACAGAGTCACGCACTTGAAGGCACTGAGCACCAAGCAGCCATGCCGGCAAGTGGCACCAAGTAGACAAGACGACAGATGTTGCCACAAAACATTGCTCTTGGCATCATTGATTCATCCTGGCTGGGCCCCCACTGGCAGTTGCTTGGCCCGTTTTCGACTGAAAGATACAGTCGTGTCAACGTGTATTACTGACTTGTAAAGTTGCATAGGTACCTCTTGACCGAACTTGGCGGAAGGACAGTGCATCGACGCTTCTGTGGAGTAGAGTGAACGACCATGAGAGCCGGACGGTCCATCCAGTAGGTCGGCTTTGGAGCTCTTTCTTGCCAGAAAGGCACAAGGTGGTGGGGGATATACCGGTGTCAGCCTCAAGGTCACGAAAGAGTGTCGTAAGGAAATCGTAATTGGGTTTTTCCATGGGCGGGGGTTCACGTGCATGGAACAGAACTCTCGCAAATGCTGGCGGGAGAGCACAACACAGCTCAGCGACATCAGTACACTCCCTCTGCTGCAGGATGTCACCATATGATGAGTTGATGGAATGCCATGGAGTGAACCGAGCATTAGATAGATTAATACGTAGGTGAGAGACTCGATGTCATCTCACCAGCTGAGCTGGTTGCCCAAGTGGTAATTGATCGAGGAGAACACTAGGTTCAAAGGGTGGTGCGCAAGGGGAAGGCTGGTGTGAAATGAAACATGAGCCCAAGTTTGTGGGTCCCTGTAGAGCTGTGCCAGGGTGAAGTCGAATAGAAAGATTTCATTGATTTTTAGATTGGGCGATGGCGGGTCAATGAGTATGTTCTGTGGTCAGATATTTGCATGTATATGGCTACGAGAGTGAATGTCTTGAAGGCACGTTATCTAGATTTTGATTGAGACCACCGTGGAGACTGTTCACAGTTTCAAATTTGCTTACCAGTTGTTGTTGCCAAGAGCATGACGGTATTAAGCGGCAACTTTCATCCATGAGATTGGAAAATGTCCTCCAATGTCAGGCCCAAGTCCTCGAAGACGATAACATCGACATCAGACTCAGTGCCTGACCAAAAGATGTCAGGAATGCCATGGATCCGCGGAGCTGGTCAAGGATGGCACGCTCGTGGTATAAAGGACCATAGCATCTTGACTGACCGACAGTCTTCACGAGGACTGTGTGATCATTTTCGATAAGGTCATCTGCACGAAAAACAGTGCCTGTCATACCAGTTCATGGAGTCTGTCAATCTGCGACGAGGTCATTTTCATAGAAGTTCGAATGAACTGTGTGACTTACATTTACCACTGGTTCCGAGGCTTTCCTGGAGCCGAAACCTTCCATCCACTCGAATAATCTGCATATATACTGAGGGCTTAACTTGAGGTAAGAAAGGCAATAAAGTAGTTTGAGTCGTTGACACGTTGAATGTTGGATGTTGGATGATTTTCGTGTGGGAATTTGGAAGGCAAAATTCTCACTCCGACAGTATTGGCAACAGATAGAATAGAACAATATATCTAGAACAAAAGTATGTAGTAGTAGCTATCACTTGACGAACGGGATGAATACAGTCTCCATCTTGTCGCCTTCCTTGCGACTCGCACGGCGAATAATATCATCTATAGCCCCAGCTGACCTAAGTTGAAACCACCACTCGCTCCTGGTTCATCAGGCTCATCCTCAAGTAGGACGCATTGATCAAGTAGTGTTTTCTCTATGAAGGACAATCAACATTTCTTGAAGTCGTATTTTAACATTTGAAGAGCTTCCATTAGAATTGGACTGATGTGGTTGCGCTTCTTGGTGTCAGTCTCCGCACTTGAAGAGAAGACACGTTCACAGGGAATGAATGAAGCCTGAATAGGCAGATAATCCATGGTGATAGAGAAAAGGATCAGATAAAGTTTGCGGTTGCTCTAACAAAGGATCGTCAGCAGAGGGGAATTATCACAGTTCCAGCACTTACTTCCCAGAACTTCAAAGGGTTCATGTCCTCATCACAAAGATCTTGCCCGACGTACATGATATATTCGTCCATCACAGACATTACACCCCGAGAACTGGGTTTCCTGATGGTAGACATGTCCTTGAGGCCCAATCGTGCTGCCAAAGAGTTGATCATGTGAGCCGGCTTAGCTAGTTTCCACACCATTGCAGGTGTTGGCACTGGCATCTTCTGTTGGTATTTCTCCATCTTTTCTGCAGGACATTAGCACAAATATAAAGCAGTCGATATTGCCGCGAATTCATCGTCCCAATATGCTGTAATCCACGACATCCGAATAGAACGATCGACAACTGATAATTCAGGTTAGTCTGACTCGGAATCATGATCAACTCGACGGAGAAACTTACACATAGCCATAACATAAGCCTTCCGAACGATGGTGCGACCTAATGCAACAGGATCCGATGCAATGGCCTCCATGTATGCTTAGCGCTCTTCTTCATCATCGATCACAGTGTACCACACTTCGGCAATGTCCGCCAGTGCGGTATCAATAAAGCTTCTGATTATGTGAGTCACGCAGATGTGCAAGATATGGGGGAAGCACATGATCAAGCGATCAAGTGCGTCGAATTCTATGTCACGTGGGCAAAGTAGGGTTGCGAGTTCTTGTAGGAGTCTTGTTGTTGCTCGTATTGTCCATAGTAAAATGGCTGACCTAAATCCACAACGTAAATGAGCTGCTTGTATAGGTTGTCAAGTACTTACCTTTGATATAACCTTGGCCCGATCTAGGATATAAACGATAGTCCTTGCGAGGGATGCCCCAGTATGTTGACCGTGTATATGATTGAATGCCAATAATGCCGAACGAAGGATGAGCAACTTGATCTCACGGTCCTCTGTAATCCAATAGACAGTCATCGCCAAAAAAGGACGACGAGTGTCGCTGGACCATAGATCGGACGTAAAAGAGATGCGTCCAATGGAATTCTATAGATACAATATTAGAATGTCATGGTGAACTGACAGGAGAGGGGTACACTGTACCGCAAGATCAGCCTGCAACACAGTAGAATGTTTCTGCCACTCGCTAATTATGTCTTTGCAGATCTTCGTGCAATGAGGTATGTCAGAATCCTTCAAATCTTGACGGATCAGAAGGAGAAGTGGGTGGAATTCTGAGCACTCCACAACATTTAGAGACTGTTCAAAAAGTGAAGAGATAGCATTAAATAGAAAGTGAGAACGCACCTGATTGTTCACAACAATGAAAGCTACAAGATGCCGGCGCAACTCCTCCATCAAGAAAGGAGGAATCGGCCCACAGTCACTACGAGTCAGAGCATCTTCCGTGGAATTGTCTGATTGACGAGCAGAAAGGGAGGCAAGGGATCCACCGTCTACTAATGCTTCTCAAATCTCAGTCAGGGTGTACCCACGAGCCATGACACTTTTGACGCTATCCAACCAGACTATTCAAGTATGTGGAGGCAGTCTATATGACCTCATAGTGCAGAGGTTCCAGTGTTCTGAGAATATTGAGATGTGCGATCTCGCTTATTTGAGTACATGCGTGCCCAAGCAACGGGGTCATTATCATGAACTTTCCTATGATTAACACATTAGGATCAGTGGTTTTTAGACCAACCGCGAAGGGACTTACTTGCACAGTCTGCAGACAGTGCTGTCTGGGGTCCTCTCAAAAAAGTGACGGATATCCGCAGTGCTTGGAGGTTTCTCCGGCTCTTCTAAGTTGCAAAGTGGATCAGTGGTCGAGCTGAGTGGCATAGCATCCCTGCCAGTGATGTCTTCCGAGTCTATGCCACGACTGAGGTCGGACTCAGTACCAGAAATCATGGCTTCATCGATCTCTATCTCTTCCTTCGACACATGTGCCATGCGTTTAGGGTGCGAGGGCTGGATGGCAGCGATGGCAGCGACAGACTTTGTACCAGAGCGGCTGCAAGACTGGCTGCAAGAGCCTCCACGACTAAGATGAGCGACACTGGGCACATCCTCAGGGGACTGAGTGGTGGGGTTACGGGGACGGTGGAGCGCATGAGTGGTCACTGCCATGAGAGAAGGTATTAGCTCTAGAAGAGGGAGCACAAATTTGGAGCTGGCTGGCTTTTTGATTGCGCACCGTGAACTTTCTGACGTCAATTTGTGCAACGCAGTGTTGGCGTGTAGTACCGAGTCAGATGACGACAAACAAGCAAAGGTTCATTTATACAACATTCATTCATATCTGACTCTGGAGTCTGGTGCATTTGATATGACAAACCAAACTTTAGTCTGTTACAGAATCACAATATTATGCCATAGTATACACAGATATTCGAGAAAACTGACCACGTTATAAATAATATATTTATATAACCAAAAGGAGGACATAACTACTCAATTTGTACAAAGGCAACACTACAGGATAATAGGCATCACACTTCTTTGACCACGAGGCCATAACACAATCAACATGCGGTTAATTAAGCATACGGCGCTCTTACCTAAAGTTTGTGGTGCTTCTTGGGCTTCTTTTTCCACGTCTTCATCTGACTCGTGTGATTGTGGACGGCAATTGGGGCGGAGGGTCCAGAGACGGCACGACACTTGTTTGATTGGTTCAGCTCCGAGATTGAACTCCCCATCCGCTTATGCTTCCACTCATCTCTTAGTAGACACCCTATGTAATGAGACCAGGCAGTGTGATGCAACGAGGCCTGAATCAGCTGCAACAACTTCGACCAATTGACCGGGAACTCAGCATCCTCTGATGCGGCATGAAGGTCGTTGATTCGATTTTCGTTGTCATCACCATTCTCCTCCATGATGTCCGCGATGCGAAGGAGGAGTCGTCTATGCCAAGTTGAGTATGTCGGTGATGCCCTGCATCGTCAATACGTACACGTTGACTGATTTCATGTCCACCCAGATGATATCCTCAACGATGATGGGACGTAAGATATTGGCGTGAAGGGATGCCAGTGTGAATGCTGTGCATTCAAGCATAGGAGACTCGGAAGAGAAGAGCGGGTGATCCGCGTCAGGGAGTTGGAGGCTTGATTCCTGGACAGAGATCATCAATGCAGTGTCAACCTCTGGGAACATAGTGATGGCTTTTTCCAGTTGACTTTACATTCTGGCTCGCGTTTGGGTGAAGCCATACTCTGCGACCCAGACGGGAATCGGGAATCAGGAATTTGGTGGGTCGGTAGCCAACCTCCAAGTTGATATGAAGATCTGGGAGGAGTCTGCCTTGGGGCGTGACATTCGAGTGGATAGTTGAAACAATACCTTGGTGTGATGCAAGGAAGGGGTGGTGGGACAACAAAGTATGGGCGCATTCAGCAAGGTACTCAAGTGGGATTTCATAGATGGGGCGAGGAGTCATTGTGTGGAGCTCGAGGAGGTCAGGAAAGTAAAAGAATCTAGAATGTGTATATCCTGTTAGTGCAACTCATTTAAACCATAGAACAAAAATGTACTTGACGCAAGACTGGCCTTCCCTTTGGTCTGAAAGTGATGACTGAATAAGGTTGAACTCAGCAAATGTAACTTTGTTAAAAGTCTGACAAGTTTTAGATGGTGGACTGATGGTAAGCTTGAGCTACTCACCAAGACATCACAATGCGGTGTTTGTAGTTCTTGAATAATTGCACGGATATAATTTGAATCAATAGTAGAAGCTTGTTTGGTGGACAGAGATTGAAAGTTGAAAGTCACACTGTCGATGGAGCTAATGTCAGGCATTTGCCTTGTGTTTCCATTGTGTGGCATGCCCTCATCGACAAAGTCTGTGATATCAGATTTGACTGTTTGAGGTGGGTTTCAGGACGATTCTGTGCTTGTAGTCTTATGGTCAATAAACAAGATTTGAGTCAAATTGTCAGATGAGGAGGTTCGTCTGTGGGAGTGGGCTCCTAAGGTGGGAAATCAGTTATAGCATGATAGGACAGAAGGCATGGCATTGAGAGTCTTCTCTATGAGGTCCAGTGCTGAGGACATCTCATAGAGAAAGATATACAGATATTTGCTGGGTGCAATACACAGGGTGACAGCTCAGTGCTCAGTGGAGAGGGGTCCGAGGAGGGGGGGGGAATCTATTTAGCTTAGCAGAGGGGATCAAAGTAAATAACATGGTGAAGAAATAGCCTCCCTGTGATGAGTCGGAATGCTGGGAGGAAGGATCAATAATTAAGAAAAGCCTGTGGAAGAGGCATTGAGGCAGTAGTAGTGTACCGACCAAGGTGACCAAGAGCACGCACCAGGTGAGGAAAACAGATGGAAGACGGATGTCGTCGCTCTCGTTGATGGATGACTGAGTCAATTGAACAAAAATTTATCGCTGCTCGAGCAGTTCGGGCCGGCTTTTAGCTTGAGGCTGTAGCCTGGGAAGCCAGGTTTTCCTGTGGCCATTGCCGCAGCTTGGCTGTGCACAGTTTGGCTAAAATCACTTCCGGTTTCAGCTTGAAGCTGTCAAAAAACCGGAGCTCCGGCAACACTACCAGCAGGGTAATATACATATAGTGTTATGATTTATGGAGGACCTCCCATTCTTTTTCTTTTCCGTTCATCTTACTGCCTAGATATGATGCCGTTGACTCATCTTTTCTCTTGTATGATTAGTCATCTATAGCTTCTCAGGTTTACGCGCTATGGATTACCTACACTCCTAACGTGACTTTGTCCTGATCCTCAAGACTCCCTCTGTCTCCTTCGTTTCCTTTTCTTGTCCTTAGCTACTCTTACAACCTTTCTCTCGAGGACACCCTTGATCCTATCCGGGTCAAGCGTAACAAAAGGTCAAAGTTTCTTCTTTGTGCCTACCATTGAAAGTAGAGCCTCCCATCATTTCGTCTTTCAACACCCTTTGTCCAAGGAGGACCCACCCTCCTCCCCAAACTCTCCCACAAACACTCCGCTCTGGATGTTTTAGAGCCCCCCAGACACCAAAGAGGAAGAACCTACCCCCTTGCCACCACCAACTCTGTCCCAGGAGAGTATCAAATCGATACTCAACAACCACCTAGATCTCCTTCTCCCTGCGACGAAACTGAGGCCATTGAGATCGACTACTCATACCCACCCAACAGATCCCCTTCTCATGAACTCCTTCACAATAGAACACCCACTTCTCCATCCAACAGATCTCCGACCCCCCCATCCAGTCGATCCTCCACACCTCCAACAACCTTACTCACCATGGGAACGAAACCTGTAGAACTTCGCCTAGGGGCACCCACCCCCTTTGATGACTCTTCATCGAAGGCATCCACCTTCATCAATGAAGCCCAACTTTACTTTCTAACCAATGCAACCACCTATGACACTGATGCAAAACAAATTGCCTATATCCTCTCCTACATGAACTTCATCAAGGAGTTTAAACAAGCCTTCGATCACCAGGACAACAAAGCAGACGCCATTGCTTGGCTACCCTCGACCAGGATGAACAAAGATTCCTCGCTCACTATCTATATCTTGGAATTCCAGAACAGAGTTGCCTTTAGTGGAGTAACATCTAACGACGTCCTTATTGGCTACTTCTCCACAGGACTACCCACAGCTCTCATGCGTCGCATTTACTCCATGGACACCCCTCCTACCACTATCACTGAATGGTACTCTGAAGCTATTCATTTCAAAAATCAATGGGAACGAGGGGACAGCATAGCGACCAGGAACAAAAACCCCTTCCCAGCGACCACCCATCATCACCGATACTCCTCGTCCACAAAAGCTGACAAAGATCCCAATGCTATGGACGTTGACACTGTCAAAATCACCAAGCTCACCCCACAAGAAAGGAAGCGATGTATCGAGCAAAAGCTATGCTTCAGATGTCGCAAGGGAGGGCATTCAGCGACAGCTTGCACCACCTTCCCTTCCAACAAAATGACTGAAAGGAACATTCAGAAAGTTGAAGAGAAAACTGAGACTCTCCCAGCCCTCCAGGAGATCGAGGATGATGATGAAGAACCTGCGATTCACAAAGTCTCCCTACAGGATTTTTGAAAGGAGGACCTTCCCTGACGCAGGCTCCCTCCATATCTCGAACACATGTACTTGTAGCTGATAAACGAATGAAATCTATCCATATCCCCCTTCAACTTGTTGTCCCTACTCATGATCGCAAAGACGTCAGCACCAATGCACTCATTGATTCAGGAGCAGACATCTCTTGTATTGACTGGCATTTTGTCAACAAACATCGACTCCCAAAGGAACGACTTCCCCATCCCATCCCTGTCAGGAATGTCGATCGATCTTCAAACAAAAACGGTGATATCAAGTTCACCTCATCTCTGTATGTATGCATAGCAGGGATACTTCAAAAGGTTAAATTCTCTGTCATGCACTGTGGAAAGGAGAACATCATTTTGGGACTACCCTGGCTACAAACTACGAACCCAGTCATCGATTGGAAGGAGAAAACCCTCACCATTAAAACCTCCTGCGACAAAACCGCAAACCTAAATGCACTATACTCCGCCAACTACCTTCGACACTCAGCCAAACTTCGTCCCCCACCTCTTATCGCCAAACCTGTCCATCATATTACCGTCGACCCCATCTACGACGAGAAATTATACAATTACCTCGATAACTGGGCCGGTCATCGGTTCCCAACCCAGGCCAGAACTCACTATCTGGTCAACAGAGTTATGAAATGTGGACAACACTTCGCATCGGTCACCCCAGCCTTGATCAATGCCTTCACCACATCGACCAAACTTGCCATTCAAGCAGACCAGGTGAAACCGAAAATGACCCTTCTCCCAGAATATGCCACCTATTCCTCCATATTTACCAAACAATCCACCAATCATCTTCCCCCCTCTCAACCTATGACCATGAGATCAACCTTGACGAATCTTTCTTCCCAAAAATAGGAAAAATCTACCCCCTCACCCCCAAAGAACGAGTGGCTACAGAGACATTCCTTGAAGAAAATCTCAAAGCAGGGAAGATCCGTCCATCAAACTCCCTCCAAGCCTCTCCCTTCTTCTTTGTAAAGAAGAAAGATGGTAGTCTTTGTTCCTGTCAAGACTATCAATATCTAAATAAACATACCACTCGGGATGCATACCCTCTTCCTCTCATCTCAGACCTCATTGATAAACTTAGAGAAGCAAAGACCTTTACCAAGTTTGACGTCTGATAGGGATATAACAATGTCCGAATCAAAGATGGGCATCAATGGAAAGCTGCTTTCAATACTCACAAAGGACTCTTCGAACCTACTATCATGTTCTTCGGCCTCACCAATTCCCCAGCCACGTTTCAACAGTTCATGAACGACTCTTTCAGAGACCGCATCGCCGAAGGATGGCTTGTCGTCTATATGGACGACCTGCTTATTTTCTTCCCAAACGATACCATTCATAAAGAACGGACTAAATGCATTCTTCAACGAATGATGGACCTCCACCTCCACCTCAAACTAGAGAAATGCAACTTCGCCACCTCCGAAGTGGAATACCTTGGAATGATCGTCAAACCGGGACAGCTCGCCATGAACCCAGTCAAATTGGCAGGGATTGCAGACTGGCCTATTCCTTCCAAATTGCAGGACGTTCGGTCATTCTTAGGTTTCGCCAATTTTTACCGACAATTCATCCCAAATTACTCCAACATTGCTCACCCATTGATCGATCTTACCAAGAAGACCCCTGGGATTGGTCTCCTAGTTGTCAAGCTGCCTTTGACACCCTTAAACAGGCCTGAAATTCTCTCTCAACTGATCCTCTCTCTTCCCGATCCCTCTCGGCCATTTGCCATCGCCACCGACGCCTCATGCCTCAGGAGGAATCCTTCTACAAACAGATACCAATGGCAACTGGAAACCCTGCTCCTATCTTTCCCAATCCTTCTCCCCAGGAGAACGAAACTATGATATCTATGACCGTGAACTTCTTGCTGTCATTCGTGCCCTCAAATCTTGGTGGCAATACCTGCATGGTTCCCCCTTTCCCATACAGGTTTTCACCGATCACAAAAACCTCACCTACTTCTGACAAACCCAAACTCTAAATTGTCGCCAGGCCCGATGGTTGCTAGACCTCATGGATTATGATCTTAACCTCATCCATGTCCCTGGAACACTCCTCGCCGGTCCTGACGCCCTCTCCCGCTGCCCTGACCTCATCCCTGATAATGACACTGATAACGACAATGTCACCCTACTACCTTTCTTCCTCTTCATCAACCTCATCGACTCTGTGCTCTCCACTAAAATCGCGAAATTTAAGGCTGGAATTCTCACCTATCAGGGCCGAGTCTACATCCCTGCTGATCTCAACCTTCGGCAATCTATCGTTGCCTGTTCTCATGATCATCTTTCAGCAGGACACCCAGGATATCTCAAAACTCATCAGCTTATTGCCTCTGAGTTCTGGTGGCCTGGCCTAGCTCAATTCTTTCAGAAATATGTTGAAGGTTGCACCACCTGCCAGCAAAACAAGGCCAACACCCACCCAATCACCCCTCCCGCTCACACCAATCCCCTCTTCCTGTTCTCGCCCCTTTCAGAAAATCTCCTGTGATCTCATACTGACCTCCCTCTTTCCGATGGCTTTGATTCACTCTTGATCGTGGTCGACCCTGGGCTTACTAAGGGGGTAATTCTCTGTCCCACAAAGAAAATCGGATAGAGGACCACAATTCACCTCAGCCTTTGCGAAAGAACTGGCCAAACTTATCAGCTATACTCTCTCCCTCTCCACCGCCTACCATCCCCAAACCAATGGTGAAACCAAACGGATCTCATGATGACAATGGAGAAGAAGAATCCAAAATTGAAAAAATTATTCGACACAAAGGGACGCCACAAAAGCGCCACTTCCTGATCCAATGAAAGGGGTATTCGGCCAAAGAAGACTCCTGGGTTCCTGAAAAAGAACTCAAACATGCCAAAACAACTCTAGACGTTTACAAGAAGAGTCACCCCTCTGTCTTTTCCCCCAGCAACAAAGTTCCCACTCGTCGCT
>JBBPPI010001006.1:0-12092 GCA_038091915.1 Leccinum griseonigrum | reverse complement strand
GTCTCCAAAGTCGTTGGGCGTGTTGGAGGGAGGTCTGCACTTTGGAAGATACGCCCGGGCTGCGCTCTTCTATATCCCACTGAAACAAATGCTGGCGGTTTTGAGTTTCGATAACGACGCCATTGAACTTGGCTTTGACGTCCCTGTGAGCGATACGGTAGACTTGGTGTTGCCCGGCGCCCAGCGCCCGCGTTCAGTTTGAGTATGCTCACGTGACGACTTTGACGAGGCGCAATTGAGTCCGAACTACCTTATCACTGGCAGTAGTAACTTGAAAGCCAAATACGTGTGTGATGCTGCTGAGATTCTCCAAGTCAAGATCTGCCGAGACGCGTGTTCGTCGACACCGTTGGACCGAGACTAGTATACGGGCTCGTTGCACTGCGGGACAGGAGATGTGGGGACTTTACTAGGGCCTCGGACCCCTCAGGCTACTGTCACACCTGCGTGTCACCCATTTCCTGATCCGGCGAGCCGGGGTCGTCAAGCGAAAGCACAGTGGAAGCATATTCGTCGACTTCCTCTGTTTGGGATGATCCAGAGTCTGCTACCTGCATGGACCGTGAAACCTCGACCATCCGCAATGCGAACTTGAGCACTGCTCGGTATGCATGACTCTCCACCGCAGAGACCTCCACCATCACTTCCTCCATGTCGTTCTCGTCGCCTCGCCTTTGGAAACGGGAAAGCAGCACAAAAGTAAGTTCAAGTGCGGTTGTGCAGTAATCTGGATGATCATTACTCCGAAGTCGGAGAGCGTCCCGATACAACCCGATTGGCACATCTAGTTCAAGGTATAGCTCTTTGGCTTGGCAGTCGAAAAACTTCGCGTTAGCCAAATTGAATAAGACGGCTGAGCGATTGGGGTGATCCAAAGGGCACATTTCCTGAACATGCTCGGAAGTCCTGATGGCCGCGTCAAGATCTACTTGGTCCTGTAGCCAGTGGTGACGGACGACAGCACGATGGCCTTCGTCAGTGAGCTGTTCCAGCGCGTTCATTGCATCTGGCTCCGGTGGCTATCATCATAAGTTTAGAATATGGCAATGATGCGATGGATTTTTTGAAGTCTGCTCACATGAATTTTAGGGCAGGATTCGTTTATTTCACAGACGCGTCGTTCAGTAATAATTCTGAGGGACGGTAAACACAGCAGAGTCGATGGCTACAGGGAGAGGTCAACGAGAGGGCATGGCATGCATTGGATTTACTCACGCTGAAGAGGTTCATTCAAATCGAGCACTTCTCCTACGGTAATATTGAATTGACGAAGAAGTTCTCCATTTCCGAGCCTCGGTCCGTGCTCGAACGATGCGTAGACGCTGAACGAGATAGAAGACGACGGATTCGATGGCCTTGAGTGATGTTCAGTGAAAGTCGTATGGATTTATGAAATAGCCACGGACAAGAAAATCTCTCCATCCCAGTCTACCCTATCCTCGCCTGCCAATATAGGTTCGTTCGATGTTTGCATGATGGTTCCGTCGACTTCTACAATAACATGGAACCCTGCAGGAAGCCGACGAAGGCCGCACGCAACGCCCGCGGCAAGAATGTCTGAACAGGTATTTGGGCCATGTCTCCAGTGATGCCGCCCGGGCCCGTGACTGAATTAGACGCACGAGTGATGAAGAGTCAAGACATGTTCGCATTCATTTGTATCTGATGAATGCAATTGCGAATTGGTCGATCTCTTTTTTTCCCTGAGGTCGGAGTATTAGTAAGAAAAGGCCAAGGAAACGATGTAAGAGAGCAAGGAGGAATGTAATCATGTCGGAATTCTGAGAGCAACGGTAGGCGACCACGGGCTTCCCACGGACCGACAGCCTAACTCGGGAGTCGGCCCGATGCGTTCGTCGGACTCGGATTTTGATGATTGGCACAAACCCTCTCTGCCACTCGCCCGAAGGGGGTCGGATGATACTTTAATGAGAGAGAGATTACCTACCAATACGAGTGTCCAGAGACATTCAAGGCTGTGGGAAATCAGAAAGATGTGATGTGACCGTGACTCGGACTCGGACTTTGGTCCGGGACTTGAGTTTGAACGATTGAACACACTGGTCCAAGCCTCGAATATCGTATGGGACCCAATATAGGCTACGGCGCGTTCCAAATATGTCTATATGGCGCTGACAGCGGCAGTCGGGAATTAACCTTTAAGCAGACGACCTTGTGGTGCCCGCGTTTTCGTATCGTATGTACCATCACTGTTGGTTGTCTGAATCCAACGACTCAGTCCTGTTGATTTTTATATACCCCAACTATGCACGTTCTGACAGATGCCCAATTAAGACCTCCTTCGAGTTAATCATTTTGAAACATCCAAATCAAGAGTGACTCCACGGGAATCAATTAGCTCAGACTCCGAGTTTATGTTTTTTGAAACCTGTGAGGGGGCAACGGTTGATCTTACGCCTTACCGCGCGATGATCGTGATATTCGGTGTCGATATCAACGTCTCATTACATACAGATTCCCATCTACGAATCGATGATGGAAGTATGCATGCGTTCGCAGAAACATCGCCGCGGGGCATCCACAGTGCCCGCAGTAAGTATACCCGCACCTCCCTCCGACGTTCGGCGCCTGGTACGCCGTTATCCCAAACACCACCGCCAGCAACACCAACGTCGACGCGATTGCAGCTCTGGCGACGTACACCCTCTTCAGCTTCCGCACCTCCGGATAGTCCGGCGCGAGCCACCGATACTCGACGATGGTGGATATCGCGGACATGGTCACGCCGAACAAAAAGATGAGGAAGAAGCTCATGTGCGCGTGCTCGTATTGTCCCGTGTTGAACCCAGACATGAACGTGAGGCTGCAGATCTTTTCGCGCATGTGGTAAGTATTTGGGCAGGAGTCTGCCCTTGTGCCGCACCAGACGCTCGAGCATGAGCGAGAGGACTAGGCCGACGCCTGTAACGCCGCACGCGATAATGAAGAGAGGTTTTAGGAAGGAGGAGCCGACGTCGGAGATGTAAACGACGGCGATTTGTTGGGGCACGTACTTGGGGCGCCCGGTGAGGGCCCAGGTAAGCAGCATCGTGAATAAAGTAGAGAACCACATGAAGGCAGCGAAAAACGGGATCACCGCAAAGTAGCGGTACCAATCATAGTAGGGGACCATTTTGTGGGGGCGACGCGGGGTGGTTCCCCGAATCGTACCTCTGATCCCACTGTTATAGTTGCCAGCAGAGGACGAACTTCAATTGCATGCGAGAAGATTTGTCGGCATCGTACTCTGGTCCTTTCGAGCCGCTATGGTGCTGAATTTCAATGACAGTGCACCGTCATCCGATTCTGATGGAATAAATGCCACTTTCTGCTGCCCGGAGAGATGCTTCCCATCAATTTATAGACAGCGATATCGATGCAGAAATTATGCTTACCATATATCCCGCATTTGTGGGCGGCGGAGAACTACGAGCGACTCCAAGGAACATCGGCTTTTCATTCATAAACTCGATTATCTTTGTGTCATCATAGTTACGACTCGGTCGGTACGTAGATCAATAACGGTCAAACAGTGATTCAAAACGCAAGTGCCATGACCAACTCACACGGACCACCATTCACGAGGGAGTTGACAGTTCCAACAAAATGGTCTGTGCCGATGCCACCACCATTACTCGAGAAATATTGGGATGGAGAGGGAAAGGGGGGACAAGGTATAACTGATCATGGTCATATGCCGATTTTTGAGTTGCCTGTGGAGCTTTTGCAGCTGAGATGGAGTAGCAAACTCCTCGTCCTTCAAGGCACCCTGGAAAGAGTTCCTGAGATCATTCTTTCCGGAGGTCATCTTCAGACGCCGAGAAGGGGGGAACGGGAACGGGGAAGAACGCTGCCATTGGAGGTGGTGAGTACTCCCAACAAAAAAGATGCGGGCATGAGTCGGAGGTCATGGTCTCATTGAAAGCACTGCCCATGGGCGGATCAGATCACCTATAGCAAACTGTCGTGAGGAATTAGCCCTCATGTTCGCGTCGTCAAGCATGAGTAACTCTCACTTTCTGTGGTGTATGTACGGCCAGATACGCTCATTATATTGGCCGTGATGAGAAACCAAGTCTCCGCAGATTCAAGTTGGCACCCGCTATTGCCCATAATCGAGCGCAGTGGCCCGGGGTTGTTATTGATGGCAATGGTGGTGATCAAAGAGCAGCCGGGTTATTAACGACGTGGTCGAACGATGCCAATACTTGGGGGGCGCGTCGAGAGTGGCTGTTGGAGGTGGTGAGACGCGATGCTTGTCATTTGTTAGCGATACCATTGACCTAGTACAGCCTGAGTTTGGGGTTGCAGTAGCAATAAGTTTCGGAATTTTGCTTCCGGCACTGTAGTAAAGAGTTGGATTATGGTGATGAGAAGGAAGGAATGAAGAGATACAAAGATCAAATGATACGGAACGACGACGACGGAGACGAATATGAAAAAACGAATTGAAAATCTTTATGTTCCGCGTTTCGAACCGACAACTACAACTTGTCACGCTGTGACGGATTCTGCCAGAAAGACTGGGATCTGGACTTTCCGGCCTCGATTCTGCCGACTTAGCATGAGTCCGACAGCGACAAAATGCAGCCCAAGCAGACGATCAGCACTAAGTAGTAGGACATCAAGGTTGCCGCCCGTGCAACTCGATCCAATGCCTCTCTCCACGACTTCAGCGGGGTCACCAACAGGTGTCGCATTCGCTTCATCCGAACCTCCGGCCGCTGTGGCTTCAGGATCGTGCGTTTTCTCGAGCTCTTTGGTAACAAACTTTACGTGCGCACTGAAATTCACCGTGGCACTCAGGACACGCCTAGCAGGCGAGTTCAGCGACACCAAAATGGGTTTTGAACGATGCCTTGACGATGCTCTCGCGATCGATGACAAACGTGGTATGGGCCCATCAGTCAGTCCCCACAATCCCCATCCGATTTGGTGTCTATACTTTTCGACGAACGCTTTCTGCTTCCCCAATGGATCGGAACTGACACCGATGACGAGAACGTTAGAATGCTTGTATATCTCATTTTTCGTTATGTGAATCGTGAATGGACATATGGGCGTGCCGCGTATAGGTGACTCCACGCACCAGACAGGGCATCACAGAATTGATACGCCTCACGGGTGTAACCGTAGGTACCTTATAACATGGCGTCAATGCAGTAGATGGACGCTCGAATTTTTACATGAGAAAAGACGTAGTACAATGTTATAAACCAGACTCAGGGTAGAGTAACAACACTATCAGCTTCTCAACGTGCTTGCCCTCATGCTCTGGAGGGAAGTTCAACGTCGCGCCGAGTGGGTGTTGACGTAGAGAAGTCATCTATCTTACAATTGCAGAGTTCGGGATATATCGGATCGAGGCAACTCGCTCTATCATGTTTAGAGTCCGGATGTGACCACGGTATATTATTAGGCATCATGGCAGACATTTCCGATGGCCCAAGGAGCCGTTCGCACAATTATCCCCGGTTGGAACACTGGATCAAGTGGATGATAAAGATCAGGTCCATTGACTATACTACAAAGCCTGGGACGAAAAGTACTACTAGTACGCTGGCCAGCTGTCCAGATCTGTATTGCTCTTATTAGTCACAAGAGCGTGTTCCAGGGGAAATTACACACTTTCCTCGACATATACAAGGTGGTAGTCCAATTGGGCAGTGTTTATAGTAGTGACAAACACAAGGGCAACATTCGGGGCGAAGCCCTGATAGAAGGCCTGGTGTGACCCATGCAGAATCAAGCAAGATAGGATCCCCGGATGATTACTCCAAGACAGAACCAGGCCAGTGACGTCGCCTCGCGCATATTATAGTGAATGCAGTGAGTACCAGGATCAGAAGAGCACGCAGCTCCATCCTCGGGTACCCAAGAACCACATCATAACCCTCTGAAGATGAAAATTGTTGGGATAAGGCCTCGGTCGTTCCGAGGATGTTAACGAGATCAAGATCACATCGAGACAAAGTTCACAAACGGACGGGCGATTCCGGAGAATAGCATGTTCGTACAGAGGTGCCAATTCGTTTTACGACAGTAAGGTAGCAGAGTATCAGGACGGAGGCAGATTGCTGCGACAAAGTCGCTCCGAGCAGGCACTTGTAAAGACGTTCAGGAGCCTATGTGTACCAAGCACACTCCCGAAACGAAGGGAAAAAAAGGCACCCCTCCATTAATTTGACCGTAGCGACCCCAAAGGCAGGTCGGGATAATCGACGAAAAGGGGCAGCTATGAACTTCGAGGACGGGGGATCACGTTCATTGTACCATAGCTAGTCCGGGAAAAAGAATTATTTCGTAATGGGCTTGACAAACAAAGCATCAAACTCTTGTCTGCTCCACTCTCTGGTATGAGTGATAGCCTATCAGCGAAGTTTTGAACAGTGCAAGACAGCATCTTTTTTTTATGGTGGATCTTGTGACGACGAATAGGATTATGTGAGGTTGGGACTCCAACTTGAACGACCTGGACGTTTCCTTTTGTTCCCATGGTACCGGACTGCAGCAGAGGCTTTTCGTACAAGATATAATGTCGGTCCATGTAAACAACGTCAGCATACTAGTGCGCGGATGGTCGCTGGATCAATACCCACGAGCTGCGACACTGTCAAGTGACGAAAAGAAGGCATCTTCAGATACATCTGTCGTCATGATTTAGGAAGACTGGACAAATTTGGAATTTCTGGACGACTTACTCTTTGTTATCTCACATCCGATAGCACCTGCGCCAACCAGAAGAAGCTGGATCATACCGACCGTCAATATGTCTGCAGTGGTCCTCGGTAGGAAGGTCCGAAGGTGAGAACTCGAGCGAATCAAAATAGAAGTGTTGAACCCTGGGGTGAAACCTGGAAGAACATGCTTTGAGGACTTCCTGCGCAACAAACCCTCCAATGACGGCTATAATAGGACAGACATCGTCTGGTACGCGAGCTCCTCCAAAACTTTTTCGTCCGCATCATTTTTCAACTTCGTTGCAAGCGGAATAACTTGCTTGGCATCTCCGGGATTCCGTAGGCGGGGAAGACGATCATGTTGTTCTTTATATTCTAAAAGAGCCTGAAAACCGGCGTGGAGAGTGGCAAGACAATCAGACTTTTCGATGTCAGTGATGAGGTTCTGGTAACGATTCTCTCAATGATTTCTGCCATGAAGGTTGGATGAATCCCATAAGAGGATGGCTACGGCACTCACGAACTCAAGGATCTTGGACATCTTGACCTGATTGAAATTTTCACCTCCGACATAGTCACTGAAGGATGATGTATCGCCAATGGGTGAACGTACAAGGCCCCTTCACTGACACTCTTCGAGGCCATGGCGAGTCTCATCGAGACAAGTGACTAGGCCTTCCTCGTCCTGTATTTCCTAGTTAGTTATGCGATAGAGTAGTGCAGAACGAAATACCGAATGTGCATTTCCGGACGGACGCGAACGCGGCCATGCTTCATCTAGGCAGCTCGCTCGTCAAATCCCTCCACGCCTTCTTCGAGGTAAGTTCCACGCCCGAGCAGCGACTCTCGTGCTCACTTCACCTCACCCCGTCCCTCGTCGCTCACCGAAAGCTCCAGAGACACAACTTTTGCTACGCACACACGTCCATCCTCACTTCCAGCGACTGCGAAGGCGCGGGCGAGACCTTTCGTGTCGCACCCTCGTCCTCGTCCGCTTCCCCATCTCAACAACAATCCCCACCGGATTCACACGCCGAATTTTTCTCGAAGCCAGCCTTTCTGACGGTGTCCTCCCAGCTCCACCTCGAAGCCCTCGCATCGTCGCCCGCCCGCGTGTACACGCTCTCGCCCTGTTTCCGCGCCGAGCGGTCCCAAACGAACCAACATCTCGCCAAGTTTCGGATGCTCGAGGCGGAGTGGGCCTCGACAAGAGACGTCGGCGACGTGTGTGCGCTCGTCGAGGCTTGCATCAAGGACGCATTGGGTTCCGGACGCGACGAGCGCGCGCTGCTCGTGAAAGGTGGGGGGGGCCGTTGAACAGTCAGAGGAACGAGTCTAGAGTCGAGAGGCCGCCGCCACCTCCGAACCGTGGGCGCGGATGACCTACACCAAGGCGTTATCCGAGCTCGAACAGTACCACGCATCCTCCGTATCGCGAACCCCTCCGTTTGAGTTCACGCCAAAGTGGGGTCATGGACTGCAGAGCGAACGTGAACGGTGGTCGAGTGAGGTCCTCGTCAAGGGATCGGTGTTCGTCACAGACTATCCGAGCGCCCTGAAGCCATTTTACATGCGGATGAATGACGACGGTCGCGTGCTTTGACCTTTTGGTGCTGTTCGTAGGAGAGTTGGTTGGCGGGTCGTTGAGGGAGGAACGCTTAGAGCCGTTGCAACAACGAATGGGATCTACGCAAGTGAACTTGGGTCCGAGGTCATTGAACACGGAACTTCGAGCCGTCCGTCAGGGAATATTCTTGAGTGGAACTTGCCTGGAACTTACTCAAAAAGACATTGAGTCTC
The DNA here is from genome assembly GCA_038091915.1 of Leccinum griseonigrum. Classification (NCBI taxonomy): domain Eukaryota; kingdom Fungi; phylum Basidiomycota; class Agaricomycetes; order Boletales; family Boletaceae; genus Leccinum; species Leccinum griseonigrum. Next base: position 3,612 of record JBBPPI010001006.1, on the reverse strand, counting down.
TGCAGTGATAAGATGGACACCGTGTTGATGCGTCCAATCATTGATTTCTAGTTGCCTTTGGTAAGACGCATTGCAGAGAACAATAGCCTGAAGGTCGTTAGGACTAATTCAAACGTGAACTATTTCTGGAATACCTGTAAAGGATGAGATCCACTCTTGGCCTGGTTGTCCGCCCAGATTGCGAGCAAGTTGAAGTTCGAGTCGCTGCTGCTTACGTCGTACTGGAGGGCAGGTCGGGACAATCGACAGGGGGGATGAATCACGGTATCGAATGCCGCAACACCAGGGAGGGATGCTAAAATGCCACACACCGTACCATCTACATCCAAGACGGGAAGTCGCAAGTGGATTCGCTTGATGGATGAATGTGTGCGGACCATCCACTTGCGCGGGAAGTGATCCCTCAACTCGTCGGAGGACCATGACCTTCAAGTTGAGTGTAAGATAGTAGGCCAAATAGCACGCAAGTAGATTTGACGAGCTAAAAGACGGAGTTAGCGAACATGATACGAAAGCTTGAGAGCACGGGGAAGGTGAACTGTGTGTGACCTCTTCATCATATACCAAGTATCGATGCAAAGTCTGAACTGAGCCGTTGAACGAGCCGCATGACATACCGGGTGGGCTTCTTGGAGAAGAACTCGCGACTGGCATCTAGTCCCTTCGTCTTCGCAGAGTCCCGTTGCACTGCATGGTGTCCACTGTCGTATGTAATAGTGAATACTTCATGTTGGACGTGACCTTGCTCGTCTGTTCATCATCCATTGCCCGTCGGCCGACCAGTGCGGACTATCTCACAATACGTGAGATTATAGTAAATGGATCGTATCGTGGAGGACGGACGCAAATTCGAACAGTTTTTCTTTGATGGGCCGCGCAGACAGGCACATTAATATTACCCTATATAGGTCTCCTAGTAGTACGCCGCTTCCCCAGTTCCGTGAATGCCCCGTCGACTCGTTCTCTCTCCGACGGTTTTGGTACGTAGAAGGTCCTTTCTGGCTTTGTCTGTGGGTGGCACGCACCTGATCGTTGGTGTCGATGACTATGACCTCGCCCTGCAAGGGTCTCTCCTTAACGAGTATTCGTAAGATTGAATCGATTCAAAATGTGTGCGCGAGTCTCTCGTCGCTTGTTCGGTTCTGCATGGAGGCGCATCATTCTTTGGTTTTGTTCCTTTGGATGGAAACATCACCTACCAGTTGTTCGTGGAAACAGCGGGTCGCATTGACGAAATTGAGCGTGTGATCAAGTGGGGAATGTCAATCAATTTCTTACGTCTGAGAGATAATTCGAGTGTCGTTCGTTGGCGGGCATATTGAGGGGAGTGCAGTAAAAAGTGCCGAACGCCTTCACGTTCGCCCGGGCATGCTGCACAGAAAGGGAAATCAGCTTTACGAATGTGATGCAGTAGATGAATAGCGGGCAGTGATCGGTTCTCAACCAGACCAATAACTTCAATGACGATTGGCGTCTTGTGAGGGCGGCGGCGAGTTTGACGAAGGAACCTGAGAGGAGTTTTTTGTCTGTATGGTTAGCAGATCTGTAACGGGGTCACCGAGTTAGCCCAGCGTTTAGCCCATCCGAGTTCTGTTTCCGTTTGCGTTGCTGTTGAATGAGATATTTGATGAGAGTCTGTTACTCGAAGGAGAGTAGGTAGGGAGTTGTTTACGAAGGTCGGGGTCTGGTTCCTCTGTTGCAGCCGCCTTGGCTCCTGTGGTCAGCTAGTTCGTTACCTTCTACATCACTATGGTAGTGTGGCCTGCGAACCAGCGGATGATCGGATGAGTCTGGAAGAATGTAGCGACCTGGTCTTGAACGTCTGCACGTAGTGCTTCGCATGCGGCAAAAACACGTCCAACCCGCCCAACTTCCTCTCTGTCACGACGCCGCACGTCCGATTATAGCACGCGAAATCGAAGAAACGACTTACCGAGATGCAACAAAAAAATTGGCTCCCTTCTCGTACGGCAAGTTGCTATAAGCGTCGTCCGAGTCTTCGCCTTTCTCGAATTTAATCTGCAACCGTTGGTATTTCGGTCGGTCGGCATATAGCGCCAGATCGTCGTCGAGTCCCTTGCGGCCGATCAGATAAGAAAAACCCCGGTGGGCGGGTGTGTGGACCTACGTCGAGCGTGTCCTCCAGCAGTACCTCGTCCAGCTTTCGTTGAGCCACAAGTGGCTTGCATGGGTGTGCCTGGAAGGGGAGGGTGTTTAGAGCGTGGAACGCAAGGCGAGCAGTACGAGACGAGACAAACGTGGTTCCGTTGCCAAACCACGAATGGGTGATTTCGTGGACGACGACGACGAGGCTCCCGTCGCCCGTCAGCAGTGCTGAATTGTACGTCAGTCTACACGCATGCCAAGAAAGCCAAAAAGGCACTGCCCGCTCGGAGTGACGAACGTACCGTGACGGCACGCGTTTCCCAATCAACAACGTCAGCGACCCAAAATCCGAGCCACGCTCTATCGCAAGGCACACACCATGCCTCCGTACGGGAACGCGGGTGGCAACACCAACAAGTCGCACACCCCAAACTTGTAATCCATTGTGATCTCTTCCTCTGCCGCCAAAAACCTGTCATGAGACACGACCTCGCCAGCTCCAGAATGTGATCGTATCCACAGTAGGACTCACTTGGGTGTGTCTTCGTTGAACTCGTACCACGCCGCATCCACCAGTACCGGCTCGGTCCACACGCCGCTCGTCCACATCTTTCCTTCTGAAACTCGGAATGCGCGATAGACTACGTTTCCCGAGACGATGGCGAGGAGGTACGAGGGTATCGGTATGGGCTATCATATCCTGTTGTCAGGTCGTTTCGTTTATCGCCGACGGGGCGATCGTACTGCCACGTTGCACACAACGCACCTGATTATATTCACAAGTCACGAGGATCTCGTTTACACACGGAAAACGGTCCAGAGAGGGTGCGGTACGGATTGCAGACATGAGAGCTGGTAGCACGGATGCAATGCGTGCGGTGTATTTCTAACAAGGTCCTGACATATGTCAGTGAGGTAAATTTCGACATTCTGATGATCGAGATCAGAGAGGGGAAATTTACGATCTTTAAAGCCTCTATATACGCGCGACCGCACCGATTGAATGATCTCGATCAACGCCCATCGTGATGTTGTCGTCACGTGATGCACCTTGAATGGGCAGCAATGCACGAGCGTAGGTCGGGTTGATACTGACTGAACAAGTAGGGGGTGTATCTTTCCCTGCGTCTGTCTGCCGAGCAGAATGCCACGCTCAGCACGCAGATACCGGAATGTCTCCAAGAATCACAAACAACTCAAACGTACTTGTACTTGGGCACAACCTGGCACTGAAGTGCTTTACTCTCTCTCGTTTTGTAAGACACCTTGACGGTCATAGTGGGTTGCGATGCGTCGCTTGCCGCACGGATAACGCGGCTAAACGGAATGTGCTGGGCCGATCGTGAATTAGGCAAAGGCATAGTCATGGCCGTTTTTCTAAATTCAAAAGAGGAAGGGAAAAAGAATGAGAAACCCGACCTGAGACTAAGACGGAGAAACACCCTTCTCCGCACTTCCAATGCTAACTTCGACCCTCTCCACATCCCAGCCCGACGTGTCGAATCT
>JBBPPI010001005.1:0-12102 GCA_038091915.1 Leccinum griseonigrum | reverse complement strand
TCTGACCACTCCACGTTGTCCTACCCGTCCTCCGTTCAAATAGCTCGTTGCATCCCATTATCCAAAAAAATCGATATCGTATGCCAGTTCAGTGTTTCTTCCGTCTGCTTTGTGGGGTGAGAGTGAGGAGCGAGGGCTAGAGGTCGTGTTCAGACCTGCAAATTGGCTTGAGTCCCTTGGTTCCGTGGCCGGGCGCAACTGCTGTTCGTCGTTAGTCAGATCATATATGTATGTCCAGCCTACTTGCACGAGTCGGAGGGTGGTAAAACGACCGCCTGTAGACCAGCGATAGGTGGTTGCGTAGCTTGACCCTCGGAGTGGCCGAACCAGCTTAGCCACCCACCCACAGATCATGCACATTGTACATGAGGATAGGTTGAAGGAAACGAATCGCAGTCACGTGCACTAATGCCCAGTATTGCTTTTTTTTTCTTCCGACAATCCACATCATTGCGCCTTGTAACTTTTATCACGCACGTGTCACCTACTCGTCAATGGCAAACCACTGAAGGAGTATGACGCCGTGTTTGACAGTCCAACAAACTTCGGCTACGTCGGAGGGCGAGGTAGTATGTTATATCAGGCATTAGGTTTGTCCTCTACCCATCCTATCTTTGCGAGCCTACTACCGTTGGAAATATCACGTGTATTGCAGGTACTATGGGGGTAAGTATAGTGATAGACCTTGTGATCCTGGGCAGACGTGACACAGTCACTCTATCGCAACTCATTGACCCTACAACGTCCGAGTCGCGAGATCATATTTTGCTCGAATTCAGCTCGTTGGTAACTTGTGGTAACTCATCTATCGATTGAATTATGCCAAAGATATCGGTGAGTGTCTTATACGTACAGATGCATGACTCCCGAAGTTTTGAAGGAAGAAATTCCAAAAAAACTTTTGCCAGATCGACCTGACGATTCAACGTGGTGAGGTATACGTCGAAGCGCCCTGCGCGTCACTGCACCAACCTCGGCGACAACGAATTTCACAAAAGGACCAAGAAAGCGATCGTACACTGTATTGGGGTGTTGGATTCATGCATGCATCTCGATGACTCATTACAAATGTTTCAGGTTTGGACCAGAAAGAATCGTAAATTTTCGACTCGACCGTCTGTTATCCCCAGTAACAAACCAGCACTGACGTTCGTATTTGAGTATCAGCCGCTCGGCGAGACCCCATATTTGCAAGCTTGATAGGAAATGCTTGATGAGGGCTCCAGATACATTGCAAGCCAATGACATCGTCCCGAGGCCAAATGATCATCAGATTTGCAGCTGGTCGTTGTCGCTCTTCAGATTACTCAAGTTAGTAAGTGCCTCGGAGGATGCTTACTAGAGAACGACAGGTGCGGCCTTACTGACTCCTCAAGTTCCTAAAAACTGTCCTCCGTCTCAATCACTCGTCGTATCACGCTCTCCAAAAGATCCTGAGTCGATGAGTTGATGCCAACTCGGTGATTTCTAGTCCCCCTTCGGGCCTCATTTCCCCGGTCGGGCCATGACCAGTGGATGGGGATGGGAACATCATGCTCGTCTGCGGTCGGCTCCGTCTGCAGTGAATGATTGATCGTCGGATGACCATTTCACGTTGTACTTGCTTAAACTCATGGTGACGATACGAGTCGGCGTGATGAAAGTCATTGCTTTGATACACTGATATATCAGCATTTATGGGGATGTCGATACGGCGTCACCAGACGTCACCAGACGTCCGAAGCGAGCTAGATCCAGACACACTACCGCATCTTGTACCAAGTTCTACAGTGATACATCACATGCACATCTGGCTGAGAATTCGACTCGAAACCTCAGCGAGAGAAGCGTTACGTAATTACATAAGCGGCTCCGAACATGTCAAGTTACTACTAGGTCTTCCGCGATATGCTCTCCACTAGCCGCATGCTCGATGAGTCTATCAGGAACTGTGGATGGTGATCAGTGCGTGGTAGCCATACCCTCGCAGGAAAGGTAGATACAGCCACTTCACCATGTATCTGAGTCCTTGGTGACCGGTGACGCGCGCGGTTCACAAACAGTTCAAGACAAGAAAAAGAATGTAAAGTTGTCACGTGTTCCACGCATAGACGCGTCGCCTCGCGTCCGGGGCCTTAGTAAGTTAGGGTTCAGGAATACTAAGATGCAGGCGGATTTGATTTGATTTGAAAAACAAGGATAACAACAACACAACAAAGTACGGGACGAGAATAGCTGGAGAGAGAGACTTTATCAACTCGGATCAGCGCCGATCAAGGATTCCCGCGGTATACACCTCCGCACGCCAATCTTTGCCTTTGGAGGCCCTCGGTAAGCATACTAGCGTTGTTCCCCAGTTGTGAAGCTTCAAGGTGCCGCCTTCTCGAAAGATCGTTTCGGAGATCTGGGCCAGTTAGCTAGTGATCCATATCATAGGGCTATGTATCATAATGATACAGTATGCATACAACCCCAAACGAAAGGTTGCAACAGCTTGACTTGAACGGTGGGTGACGTCAAGTGATTCAAGTGATTTTATTTCGGTAGGTGGTAATTGTCCAGGCACGGTCCGAGCGGGGCTGATGCATTCTACTAGAAGGTCTAGAAATAAAAAAGGCAGTCGGGCAGCGACGACGGTGTGTTATTGCGTGATACTAAGTTGGTCTGTTTCTCAAAACGAGGATGAAACGACACTGACTCGGATCTACTGAAAATTGTGACAGGGAGACGGGAGAGGTTCACGACTGCTGTCTTTCGAATATTGGCACTGTTTGACTGCTTGTCGTAATCTGCCGATCGGTATCGCCATCTCGCCGGGTATACAATCTCGATGCGAAGCAGACTTTTTGGGTATGTCATGCGTGGCTATCTATACCTCACGGAGAAGGTGAGACGGGTTTCGCGTTATGGGCGCGGTCCGTGTGGTTTCGAAAGGTTGTTGCCTAGAAAGCTGACGTGATGACAATGTACATCGTAGGCTCGCATAGCCCATTCAAGGAAGCGTCCAGGGTTGGGCCCACTGTATCGTAGCGGCGCTTGTGCGCCACGTCCCCGACTCCATAATATATATTATTGTGAACTTAAATAATATACGACGAGAATTGATGCATGATGAAGAGGAAGGCACCGCGAGCAAATCATTGTGTGTGGAAAGAGATTGAGATGACCATTGACAAAATCGTTCCGAACTTTCGAAACAAGACGTTCAATGGTGGACACGCCGAGCACACGTGCAGTATGACAAGGTTGCTTTTGCCAGTGAATGAATCTGCGGCTGTAACCGATCAATCAACACGAATATAATGGAGGAGATGTAGCGACAAACATGTAGTGGAAAGCTCAAAGACACTTGTATACCAATCAATCCACAAAAAAGAGTGAAGGAGTACCGACGGACATTTGGAACTCGTGGAGGAAAACCGAAAGTCACGGGCGCCCCTATTATAAAATGATAGGGTATTCTAAATTTGTGAGCTTGCGTAATCTTTGGCGACACGGGGTGACGTTATGTAAGCTTTTCTCCGCTACAATTTGTTCCCACGGGCATTACGTAACTTTTTCCTTGAGATGATTTTTGGCAGCTGCCTGGACATTTGCGACCGATAGAAACCGGAGTCCTCTCTTAAAAGAGTCGGGGACCTCGTGCCAGTGGCACCTGTGGCCTGCAGCGTGGCTCGCCGTACTCCGACGAGCACGGTGATCTGCGATCAAAGGTCTTATCGTTCCCCTCCAGTCCGACGGGCTCAAGTCAAAAGACAGCCAGAGTGACATTGGCTGCGACATCCATGAGCGAACTACGACCCTACACGGTGAGTACGGATGGCTCCCTCAGCGCGGGGTCGATGCAAGTTCACCTCAGACTAATCGATCGCCCACTGACCTGGCATCTCTTTTGCCAGACCGTACCTGGACTCTTCCTTCAAGACGATCCAGAACTTGAATCAAGAGATAATTACGTATGTGCACCCTATCGTTCGCTTCAGAATACACTGATTATCGATTCGGATCTGTCCACTCCCGCGATTGCAGGTTGTGAGCCTTGTTCCGGACTCGGGTCACCGCCGACGACATCTGAGCTCGTTTTTGTTCCAGATACCTCTCCGTTTCGGGCTCAAAGACGACACTGCTGACCGCTGGACGAAATTTAAAAGTGAGATTGACCGACTTCATGTGAGCGCGCGACCGCAGACGCGCTACAAGGTCATCTTTCTGGGGAGACATGGCGAGGGATACAGTACGTCGCGTCGCTTAATCAGACCGTGTTTCCTCTGGCGGACTCACGGCCCCCCGTTCAAATCTGCACCGTGTTCAGACAACCTGGGGGTGGAAAAGTACGGAGAGGCAGTGCCGTCGTGCTCAGCCTCGCTCCGTGATTTGATTTGATTGGGACCCTTTTGGGACTGGCCCGGCGACCCCCGGAATGAACGAAGTAAGGCTGATCTGCAGTTCGGTTGTGCAACGGAATTTCATCTCCTTCACGCACTACAGCTGCTGGACCAGACGCAACGGAGACGGGAGCTTGTGTGGGGCGTGAGTAGCCATTCGCGCGATTCATGTTCATGTCTCTGATCCAGACTTTTTTACTTTTTGGTCGTCTATTCACAGCCGATCCCGAGCTTACAGCACGGGCATAGAGCAGGCAGAAGACGTCTATCGAGCCTGGATCAGTGACAGAGCTTGAGTACGGCATCCCTCTTCCGGAGAAGCTGTACTGTAGCCCCTTTGTTTCCCTGGAAAAGGCAAGGCCGTGTTGTTCAGTGACTTGAATAAGTAAAGACTCACCAAAACAGGAGTGTGGCCCGGATCCAAATGCGGTGACAATGCCGCAGTCCGGTAGTATTCTCCGGTGCCAACCTTCATTTAACCGACCGGCAAAGGAATGTGCTGTCACTGCTGTGACAGAGCGGTCCGCCGCATCGGACCCACGTCATTAGACTGCCTCGTTGATTGCTTCATTGAGCACTTAGCATTACGCAAATAAGTATTTTATAAAGCTTTTCCACTGGCAGGACTTGACAAGCTAGACTCATCCCAATGCGGCGGTAACAATGCCGCTGTCCGGAATTCTCCGGTGCCAACCTCATCTAACCGACCGGCAAAGGAACTTTCTTTGCTTGCCAACTGTGACAGACTGCCAACACCTCTCCATGGACTCTGATTCGGATGCCAATGGGACGGATAACCTCGGGCCAGTGCAAGATGTCGTCGACCCATTCATCTCACTACTCGACAACCACTTTCCAGTCGCCACTGCTGGAGTCGACGACTTTGAATCCTGGATTTCTGAACTCCACGATCGCATTAATCGCAGCCCTTCTCCCTCCACCCACCCACCCACTCCCACCCCCATTCCCGTTCCCAATCTCGATCCTGATCCAAACCCTGATGTTTTCGATGTGATCCTCAAATTTCTTCAAGAAAAGCCGTCTGCTGATGCTATCGTTGGGCCTTCACCCATCCCTGCGGCACCCCTGACCCTGAACAGCAATCTTGTCAACCACCCGTGTCGTGTCCCTTCGGCATTGTCACGGAGCTTAGGGTCACTCGCTTGGGGTCGGATTATTGCCGAAATGTCGCATCTAATTGTCCAACACGTCAAGCATCAAGGCATGGGCACAACGATTCCCGATGGGGTTTTCAAAGAGATCCGCGAGGCTGCTATGAAACGCCTCGGACGGAGTCCGTTCAGGCTTGAATCGGGTAAGGCCCGATGGTTTAGTATGCTCTTTAGCGACAGACAAATTGATATCCATCGCAGTGACTTCGAATCAGCTTAGTGGGTTCCAGGAAAATGTCGAGGTTTCTTGGGGGTCACTGACTTTCTGCAAGCTCGTCTGCCAACACGTAAGTGATGTCGCATTTTTGACGGCAAGAGGCTAAATTGATTCGAAGTTGATCGACGCCATTCGCACAGCCCGAGAGAGCAGCTGTGAAACAGCACAATACTTCATTCTTGCAGACTCGGACTCGAAGCATCCGGGAATCGTACGGCCTAACATGACAGACGATGAGAAGAGGCAGCTTCTTTCGAAGATGGTCTTCTCGTCTGATCATGGCTGCGAGCTCCTCCATCAATATGTGGACGGAAAAGTCACCTGGTTTGGAAATCGCGAGTTTGCTCATATGGTGAAACTTGCACTCTATGATATTGCCTGCCCAGGGTGGTGCGGTGTCTTGAAGGAGACACAGCATCCAGATACCGGGGTCGTTACGGTTTGCCAGGCAACGGAAGTATCCTCTTACGCAGTTGCTCTTCAGATCACATGGGTAACTATCTCCTCGTCATTATATGTCAAGTTGTTGATCCAATTAGTACAGCTGGTGCATGTAGCACGATTCTATCTCGAGACACAACTACAGAAACCCACTACATTTAGGCCACCGAAGCGAAGGGCAGCAGGCGGCTCTCAAACTTCCCCGTGGCTCGAGTGGTCGAATGCGTTGAACAATGCAGTGATCAGCGATATGAAGATGGTTTTTGCGTTTCTTGGTGACGTCGTCACACCACAAGCCGTAGGCTCCCAGATGGAAGAGGGGTTCGAGAAACTTCAATCGTACTTGGAATTCATTTCTCGCCCCACAGACATCCCTTATCTCGGTAGTCTTGGAAGCTTTTTATATGCTGACCCTTTACCGATCGACGACCAAAGCATCTCACCTGGACCAGCATGATAGCTGTATTTTCTAGCATTGCAAACTCCGCTGCTCCGATTGTAGTTGTTTATAAAAGAATGCAGCTTTTGATTTGTTTCCCTTTTTCTCGAATCATACTGTACCACATTGTAGCAGGCCTCATGTCGCCCGCAAACGAGTCTGTCGTTATCATTATCATCCCTGGCGATCAGCCGCAATCTGTATCCAATGTGTACCACACACCCAATGCAACACGTGGCCATCCTTCAAACGAATCTCTCAGAAGAGAGGTCGCTCGTTTGTTGGGTTCCTCGCGCTCAAGTTCCAGATGTGGTCGCTCTTACCCTTCGGGGAAGGTATTTTATCTTGTATTGATTCTTCGGCTAAATTCTGAGCGCACACAGATTCAATCCTCGTCTCCGATCTCCAACAAACAAAGAAAGGCTAGAATGTGGCACGAAGCCTTGCAGAAGAAGTTAAGTGCAGCGAAGATGATGCTCGCTGCTCAGAAGACAATCGAGGAGGTCGAAGAGGAGATTGGTCTTAGCGTCCCTAGAGACACGCTCAACAAACTGCATTCTGAATTCTATCGTATTGGCGACGCCAATGATCCAACTGCTGAAACATACCTTGCGACTATCTCCGCCGTCTGCGTGGAGCAACGACCCGGACCGTCTGAGTCCACTGGCACTTTGGGGGGCACATGACACAAGGTAAGTCTTTCCTGTTGCCCATCACAGCCGCTCGATGATAAGCCGCTCAATGATCTTCAGCTCTGTAATAAATACAGTAAATTAGTGTCCTGAGATGTTCTGTATGCACCAGTGTGGTGCCCACCGTTGTACGTTGTCATGTATTGTGGGCTGCCCTCTTCCTGTAGCTTTTCATTCTCGTGCCAGCCCTTACGAATCCGCCGATGATTCATCCTTACTTTATTTTGTATAAGATGCAGCCCAAGCTTGAATTTGTTCAATTTGAACGTTTTGAACGACCCAAAAAAAAGCCGCATTACTTCTCACCTGGCCTTGTTTCTCGCCGCCGTTAGGGTGTAAGCCTACAGCTTATCTAGTTACCTATAACTAGCATATATACCGCCTGCGATACTGAATGCTAAGCATTCAGTATTGTTGCCTTTTGGCGTAACGGTTAAGCGGCGGGCGGTCTCACCTTACATAGGGTTGTACTTATTTTTACATCTCGACTTTCGTCGATTCCAATTCTACCAACCAAGCTTCTCACGTTCGCCAACGCTCAGGTTTTTCGCTTTACTGATTCTCTCGCCCGGCATTGAGGAAATTAAGTTACAGCGACCAATATGGAACCGCAGCGCTATGCACAAAGGTGTGTTTGCGGTCGCTCTTTCGATGATCCCGGTGCGTTCACAAGACACGGAAAAAGCTGCAAGAAACGCAAAAGGCAGCTAGGGGATGCGCTTCTCAGGGCAAAGGAAGCCTACGCGTCGAAGAAACAGCGTCTCAGTGAGACCAATCCTGCTCAAGAGTCGCACTCAGTCACTGTCGCGGCGTCGCCGAGTCACGAAAGCCAGCCAGTCGTGAATTCCAGCGGTCAACACGGGAATCGCTCAGACACACAAGGCAGCCAACAACTCCATGTGCGTTCTATGTATCCTACTGCGTTTTCTAGCGCATCAATGCAACATTATCAGAGCACAGATGTTGGCGAGTTCGATGAGCCCTCCACAACCCTTGAACTTCGGGCGGAAGATGACTTGCCGTTGGCCGTCCGCAGAAGCCGACGGTCAAATCACCGACTCCCTCAACGTTTTAGGGACATGCTCCCGGAATCGCCTATGCCACTTCCCCCTCCCGATGACCCATATCCTCGACCAGCTACGACCCCAATGGTGCCAAGTTCGCAGGATCCGGAGGCGCCGATTCAAGATCACTTCCCACCATCACGCCGTGATGAATACGCCACTCAAATGAATTCGTTCAGCCTCTTTCGTGTCTATGACAGTGACACTATCCCTGTTCATGATCCTGAAGATCAGAGCGGGGAGTCGGGGAACAGTCCACTCTGTGAGCCGACGGTTAACGTGGTACAAGGGTTCGACTCAGAAAACCCGTTTCGCCCCTATCCGAATGAAACTTCATGGCGATTGGGCGACTGGTATTGGAACCAAGGGGCGCAAAAGTCGAAAAAAAGCTTCAGAAACCTTCTCGATGTAATCGGTAATGTAGACTTCCGACCTGAAGACGTGTCGCACACCAACTGGGCAGCAATTGATCGGGAATTGGGTGGTCCGAGGGCTCCTGGACAGCAGGGTTCGGCAGAATGGATGGACGATGGATGGGTATGCAGAAACATCAACATATCCGTCCCCTTTTCTCGCCGCTGTAAAGACCCTGGCCCAAAGGACTACACTGTTTCGGGATTTTACCGGCGCTCCCTCATCTCAATAATTCGAGAGCAGCTCGTAGATCTGGCACGCTGTAGTCGTTTCCGCTTTGAACCGTACTCATTGCGATGGCAACCTCCACATAGGACCCAGAGTATTAACGTTCAAGGAGAACTCTTCACTTCACAGTCATTCATTGAAGCGCACCGAAAACTGCAGGACTCGCCTCCAGAGGCTAACTGTAGTCTGCCTCGTCGCATCGTTGCACTGATGTTTTGGTCGGACGCGACGCACCTGACTACATTTGGCGAGGCAAAGCTATGGCCTCTGTATGTGTACTTCGGTAATGACTCGAAGTACGATCGCGCTCAACCAACATCGCACTTTTGTGCACATGCCGCATATTTCCGAACGGTCAGTATTTTTACGCAGTTTTCACTATGCAAAAGTTGATGTTTTTGCATTGCATCAGTTGCCAGACAGTTTTCGCGACTTCGTGATGGAACATGTGGGGGGGGATAAGCCTCCAAACGATTCCTTCTTTACGCACTGTAACAGGGAACTATTTCACGCTCAGTGGAAGGATATCCTTGATGACGAATTTCTTCACGCATATGAACATGGTGTTGTACTTTCGTGTGGTGACGGGTTTGAGAGACGACTTTACCCAAGGATTTTCACATATTCAGCAGATTACCCAGAGAAGTATGCCTGAGATCTGGCAATGTTCACTGCTGACCTTTCTTGCTACCAGGGTACTCATTGCAAATGTCCGCAATCTCGGCAGGTGTCCCTGTCCCCGATGCCTCATCCCGAAAGACCAGGTACAAAATACTGCGACCGACATTGATATGGTGCAGCGTCAGACGTTAGCTCGCAAAGATACTGTTGAGCGTCGCAACAAGATCACCTCAGCTCGCGCATTGATCTACGAAAAAGGATATGTCGTAGATACCGCCCAAGTAGAAGCCAAACTCAAGGATCAGTCTCTTGTGCCAACGGTTGTAAGTATCATAATGAGTTTCATCATCAAAACGACAACGATTCTAAGCACGCTTTGGCCAGAATGCATTTTCAGACAGGTTAGGACACACGGGCTTCGACTTCTTTCTGATACTAGTCGTAGACCTGCTCCACGAGTTTGAACTCGGTGTCTGGAAGGCGATATTAATCCATCTACTTCGGATAGTTGACAGTGCGAAAGAAACTTCCCTCGCCGAGCTCGACAGTCGGTGAGTAGTTATCTTTCTTTCAATATCAAAACTGTTGAACTATTTTGTATGCAAGTTTTCGTAAAGTCCCTTCCTTTGGTCGTGACACCATCCGGCGTTTTCATAAGAACGTCTCCGAGTTGAAGAAGTTGGCTGCACGGGACTTCGAGGACATATTACAGGTTCGTTTTGCCTTCTCTTCGCACCCGTTGCTGAAATATTGTGTCCAGTGTTCGGTCCCAGTTTTTGCAGGGTTATTACGGGAACCCTACAGCGATCAAGTCACACAGCTGCTCTTTGTGCTCTGCCACTGGCACGGGCTTGCTAAACTGCGTTTACACACAGACGAAACTCTCGACATTTTGAGACAAGTGACTAAGGACCTTGCTAACTATCTCCGCAGGTTTGTCTCTGATACCTGCCCCTCCTTTCCAACCAAGGAACTACGTCGCGAAGCCGATGCGCGCAAAAGACGCCAAGAACGTCAAAGTCCGAAGGCAGTACCTGCGGGACAGTCTCAAAACGGCAGTGCTCGCCGACCGAAGGGACTCAATCTTAAAACGTACAAGCTCCACGCTCTCGCTGATTACCCCGCACATATTCGGGTATTTGGCACTACTGATTCCTATTCGACACAAGCGGTAAGTGCTAATCTGTGTCGAGATCATTCTGATGCCCATGGACTATCTACTAGGGAGAACTAGAACATAGGACAAGCAAATGTCGCTTTAAAAGAACGAGCCAGAAGGAATATACGTCGCAATTAGCATCCATCGAACGCCGACAAGCTCGCATTCGCAGCATTCGCGCCAGGCTTCGCTCACGAAACATGACAGACCCGGTACCTCATACACCAGAATGCCACCATGTTATCGGCCAGTCTCAGAATTTCCCGGAGCAACTTACACAATTTGTGCAGAGCAACCTAAGTGACCCGGCGATGAATGTGAGTTTTCTCTTCTCTATGAATGGAACATGATATTCACCGTGATCTCAGGATTTCATGACAAAGCTGAGGGCACATATCCTACCTCGGATAATCGCCATTCATCGAGGCACCGACCCGTCCCATGACTCGGATGTCTCATTGAATGTGGAGCTTAGGGATGATGTTCTCACTGACTCGTCTGCAAAGTTGACTGATGTCATCTTCAAAAGCAACAAAATCTACCGCCATAGATTACTTCGAGTCAACTACACGACTTACGACCTTCAGCGCGGATCTGATGCAGTCAACCCGCGTACTGATCACCGTGACGTGATGCTATTATCGCGCTCAGATGGATCCTCCCAACACCCCTTTTGCTATGCTCGGGTTTTGGGGATCTTCCATGCTAATGTGATATACACTGGTCCAGGGTCAAGGGATTATCAGTCACGACGTATCGAACTCCTTTGGGTACGGTGGTTCGAAGTGTTGGACGATCGCCCTTCGGGATGGCAACATTCAGCCTTCAACACAGCAAGATTTGTGCCGATGGCGGAAGATGATGCATTCGGTTTCGTGGATCCGGCGGATATTCTGCGAGCTTGCCATATCATACCCTCTTTCGCGGATGGTATGTTGCGACCTGATGGCATCGCTGCGTCATCTTGCGCTCGTGACTCTGGCGACTGGAAGCGTTACTACATTAACCGGTGCGAATTATGTACGGCTAGGACTCGTGTACATGGCTAACTGCCCGCTATTAGCTTTGTTGATCGGGACATGATGATGAGATATCATTGGGGCCTCGGCATTGGGCACACTTACTCTAATGTTTTCAGACCTGAAATTTCGGAGGCATACCCAACTGCTTGCGACAACGCGGATGATTCAAGTCATGTTCCAGGTATATCGATATCCATTTGTGATCTACCTACGATTTGGTGTGCTATTACTAACTGATTCCAAACTCAATTCCAGGCAGCTCTGATACT